>JAHZNE010003720.1:0-21136 GCA_027744055.1 Callyntrura sp. NNG-2020
ATGAGTATAAACTCTACGTGTACACACACAACATGGCATGTATGTGCCTCAAGGTCAAAAAGGTGAAGGAAAGGAAATATGACTGATTCATATTTTTATGTATCATAGAAAATTATTTACGACCAACAATATGCCTAAAGGCCATCAGACTGTTCATTCAGAAAATGCATGGGACAGGGACAAGTGAAGCATTTAATTGTTGACGAAGGCCACGGTCAACGGTAAACGACAAATGACAATATACGACCATCTATATAAACCTTTTGCTGGGATGCCGCGGAGAAGAAGTGAATGGATGTTGACATGTCTTCTCATTACGGCTCTCTCTTAAGCTACTGTAATCGACATTTTAACAATAATAATTGTCATCATCATCATCATCATCATCATCGCCGTCTTGGTCTGTTCGTCGCCGGTTTTCCTTCGGAGAACCTAGACAATAGCTTACCTTCTTAGAAAACTTTCACATTATTACCGGCGTGCAGTAAAAATCAATATACCGTGATTTGAATGGCTATAATCAAATAACTGACTGGCAGTCTATATGCGCTCAAGTAATATAATATAAACCGAAACTGCTCGCGTTCCTCCCAGAATAGCAGAGCAATGTACTTAATATAAATTTTCCATATAAAAATGACTACATCGGTATTTTTTCCACAAACTAGTGACATTCTCGTAGCATGAACGCCTTTTCCCTTGTTGCCTCTACGTTTCACTTTTTACCGACTTGTGTTGTAATGTAACATTTGCTTCATTCCTCCACTAGTAAGTCTGGCCTGGCCTTTGTGGTGGTGATATTCCAAAACAAGTCAGGTAGAGCCAACGTGAATGTTTTACATACAATATTTTGTCGAATCCAATTTGCTCCATTACATGACCATACTTTCGCGTATATTATGTGTGTGTGTGTGTGTGTGTGTGTGTGTGTGTGTGTCGCAACATGTATTCTCATATCTTTTTACCAAGGTATGTACCTGAACACATTTAATATTTAGAGCGCCCTACAACAACCTACAACAACTACACAACCCACTTTTAAAGTACAGCACCCAAACCCTAATTTCCCTGTCACCTACCCTCCTTACCTGATGCCTACCAATTTCTCGGCATGATGGAGTTGTCAGTTTGTCAGGATACGTTAGAATGAATGCCCTTTTTTCGTCCGTTTGAAAAATGCCAACTCTCTCTGGCTAAGTGGTCGTATACTCCCCAGTGCTATACCAAAGGAGGGTCAAAAGAGAATATAAAAAAGGTGGGGGTAGGTGGCGATTTAGTAAACTGAAAAATCCTCTTCCTCAACACACGATGATGGTGGTGGCATGGAAATGGGATACCTACGCAAACGAAAAATCATACAGACACACACACGCATCATAAGCATGACGTTGAACGTGAATGACATGCTTCTGGCTGGTTTTGCCTTTGCCACAAGTCCAGTCTTTGCAGGCAGAAAGAGAGAGGCTTGTGATGATGATACAAAAAAATAACTGCAAAGCCAGCAGCAGCAGCAGCAAATAACAACCAAGAAGAGAGAATTTGGTGGAGTACATGTACGTAATAATGTACGTGTACAAAATAGTTGCTGATGCTTCAATTTCGGCTCCTTCCTCCTCTTCATTTTCCGACGCATTCAGAGCTTAAACGATGTTGGCATAGGAATGCTTACTTATCCCCAAATTACATAAAAACAAGAATGATTCCAGCAGGATTTCTTCAAGTCTCTAGTGTCCATAATAGGTATCATACATACAATCGTCCTGCATGCACAAAATAGGTTTATTTATAAAACATTCTGTTGTTGTGGGTTCCACTTTGACTTTGGCCTCGCACCTACACACTACCCAAGTCAGTAAGTTAGTTTGGTTAGCAGGAATAATAGTTAACGCTGGATTATCGATACAAACCTGCGAGGGAGGGGCGTACCCCACATCAGGTATTGATGTTTGCATTTTTTATAGTAAATTACATCATATTATCTTGAATGTAGGTAAAACAGAGATAACATCGACACGACGACGATCGATGATGAGCATGCTTGTTCCGCAGAGCCATTACTGCTATCATCATCACTTCCCTATATTGATAAGAGTTTGCACTGCTGCTGCAATGCAAGGTAAAACTAAATAATAATAATATTAATAATACGTGTTGGCTGAAAAAATACAAACGATGCACATTTATTCTGGCTGTCATAGTCATGGCCCTTCTCACGTTCATGTATGCATGTGTGTATAAATAAATGTTTCGTCCGGTGGTGGTGATGGTGTCCCGTGTTGTTCGTGCCATCCTGAGTAGAGCGTAATCGCGTATTAATGTCTGTAGAATATAATGTATGGATGTCTGTGTGAGTGTGTGTGTGTGTATACTTGTTAGTTAATCATACTTAAAAGCAAGTATAACATTCTTTGTAAAAGGGCATTGTCGATGCTCACACTCTGCGGATGACAAAGATTATGACGAGTTTAAGCTTTTTCAGAAAAACTGACTAACCCATGGATATTTGCTAGTGCTCGACCAAAAGCTACGGCAAGCAGCAACAGCAGAGCGAGAAGAGCAAAATAGTTTTTAATTTTAACTGACGAAAGAGAACATTCACAAGTGCTGGGTTTTTTTGTCGCTTTTTTTTTGTGTGCCGCTGCTGCTGATGCTGCTGCGTTGTTGTGTCGGCTAAAAGCAGGAAGATATAGAGAGAGAAGCACAACAACAACAACGCAGTGTTCTCACAAAATGTGTACAACACGCGGCGCGACAACGACAACTCGCAAGAACGGACACCAGCCAGAGAGAACAGCAATTGCATGCAGTATGCAGATTGCATAGACAACACTGTACGATTCGTACAGTTTGCTGTGGCTTGATTAAAAAAAGCTTATTTTATGCGTATTTATATTTTTGTGTATAAAAAATGTTATCCTTATGCTGCTCCCGCTGACGCTGGTCTCTAGAGCAATTCTCTATTATCCGAGGAGATGTTGATGATGATCATCATCATGATATGATCAACATGTATACTCGACTAGATTTTACGTGTGGCATTCTGCTGGCATTCATTTCTGTACGTACTACGTACTTATGTAATTTTTTAAAGCATCATCGTATACTATCAACTATACAACGACTACACACAAATGTTCAATGTGTTGTTTTCTCTTACACGTTTTTTTTCTTTAAAAAGCCTCCTTTTTTGTCTCGTTCTGTGTATATCTTGCGCTGGTGTGCTGTATGTGCATCACCTTATCTAGGTGTGCTGTTAAGTAATCTTACTCTCAAAATGGGTCTGTTACTCCGTCTATCCGGCCGATTTTCTGCGAAACGACTTTGAATTATAGAAGTTTAACACATATAACTACTAGTATAAAATGTTACAACTTACAAGGAGACACTACGTCCTGTAAACTAGTGCATAACTTCTGTATTAGTCATCAACTTTTTTGTCTTTCCAGTCATCGATAAATGGAATGATACGACGTCAAATTTCTCTAAAGTTACCTTTAAAAACCGTTGAGCTAGGTTTCTCAAATGCAAACTATTTGTCCGCCAATGTCTCTTCATAGTGCGCTCATACTTTATTTTAAGTAAAGTACATTCTTTCTTCTATTTTGAAATTGATTGTTAATGCTCACCTACACTCCGTTGTTCACTATGGTCTGGACTCTGGACATTTAAACGATATAGAAATTTTAATACAGATGTAAGAAAAACCTATGGTTTTATGATTGTTCGGTTTTAATTTTAAGATTTTAATTATACTTGGCATAGTAGTTAATAAATACTTTATTACCCACTGTGTCACCATTCGGAAACCAGTATTGTTAATATACTGTAATGGCAAGAACAAATAAAAGCGCAAATTCAAATTCTTCTACCTTACAAATTTCTTGGATTTCATTTTCGTTCTTTACGAATTTTCTCCGTAGTTGATTAGTCACTCCACTATTATTGTTTGAGTTATGTCTAATTATGCAATGAGGCTCCTTCCCCTTCTGGTCCTTTCCGACATCAGTTACCCACCCAAGATAAATATCATTAATCATCGCATATATACACACACATCCTTAAAAATAATATTGTTGTGTGTGTATCGCTCTCAAATCGAATATCCTGCAGCTTGCTCAGCTTTATCATCACCACCACCACTATTATATTCCGCAACGGACGGATACGATACATTTTACGTTTGAAAGAAAGGATCGACGACACTCTGTGAATTTTGTCTGCTCATTCTTCCCTGTGTGCACACACACACACACATACTCGTGATATCCTCGCTTTTTCTACAACAACCACCACTCCATTGAGAATGATATCTCGTCGTCGTAAAACTTAACAACAATGTATACCTTTATAGCCGCATTTAGCCAGCACATTAAGCACGCTACACTGACTATGTAATGTAGAGTGACCTGTGTGTGTTTGTGCGAGCGGCTACACAGGAACTTATGCATTTTATGTGTGTGTACTTGCAACAAGCCTCTCTCTTTCGAACAAGGTAGGTATATTATTTGATACGATACGAACACGATACACTGCTGCTACTCAGACCTGGGTAGTCGTAGTCACGGCGTATGAATGGTACACGGAGATACCGGACAACAGCTAATGAATGGGGTACCGGGTACCCGGGTTGGAGGCAGTGGTAATTAGTAAATGAAATTGTGATCTCCCGTTGTTTATAATATTTATACGTGGTAAATACGTCATGGTACATATGCGAAGTGGACGAGTGGAATATAATGAAAAAAATGGAAGTTAGCCTTTCCCGCCATTTGGACAAAGCCAACTTTGGAAATATTATTGAATTTCAAACTATTGTCTAATTCTTAGGAATCAGCTCTGTTGACACATTTTAGACGTTAATAAAGAATAATATAGCATATTGCATCATTTGTCACATTTAATTTTTTTTACATTTTACGCAGTGCCAATAGAAAAAAATAAATAATGATGTAATTCTAATGTTACATTTTTGTCGTTATTTGCCATACTGCGTATTCGTGTAACGGACTACGAGCGGGTTACCAGCCTTCGAGCGGGTCAGACCTTGCTCCGCACATCTCTGCTGCAGACTGCTATTATTATGTGAAGCTGATGAAAAACAAACGGTTAAACTCAACTGAACACGAAATAGCGCTAAAGTGCCGAGCACCAAAGAGAAATGAAATGAAGCAAAAGAGGAGGACTGACTCGAATCTCGCAGCAAGTTACTTCAACTCCCTTATGCCTGCCTGAACACGCACAACAACAACAGAGAGAAAAATACTTGCATACACACACCAACAGACAATGTAAAATGTAGCATTTTCTATACACACATTTTTATAATACATATCTTGCTCGCATCGTCGTCGCATCATCATCATTATCAACCCCATAAAAGCTGCTGCTGAAAAGCAAACAGAAAAAAATGTATGCTTCTTTTCTGCTCTTTTCTAAACTAAAATATTGAAAAAACTCCCTATATATGCTAAACTAGAGTGCTGGTATTCTTTTTGGTAAAATGGTAAGGTAGAGAGAGAGGGAGAGAGAGAGAGAGAGTAATATCAAAAATAAAAATCCTCCTTTTACTCTATATACACGACGACTCTCTCATCTACTTTAACTTCTAGTAGTGCGACTACAACAACAACTAATACTCCTGCCACTAGAAAACTAATAATAATCCTACAACAACTAACGGAGCCGCACAAACAACAAGTCACCATTCAGCATTCAGAATAGTTGTTTGTTGTAGAAGAGTGGCAAAAGACGACCAAGACGAAACAACGTAGTTAAGTAAAGACGGAGACGAAAAGAAGCTTCATCAAAGTTCTACTATAGCGGATAGCTGCTCTAGCTAACTCCCGACGAGAGAGAGAGAGAAAAGAGTGGTGAGGAGAGCAAAGAAGAAACGGCTGCAGAGCAGCGTTCAGACGCCTTACTATTTTTAAACTAAAATGGTGGCAGTAGTTGCCGTTGTTGCCGCGGAGGGTTGTTTCTCTATGTAAAGATAAATCGTAGAATAACCCAGAGTCAGAGAGTAACGCAGTGATTATAGTAACAATAGCCGCAACAGCAGCAGCAGCAGCACACTAGATTTTATACCTCGAAAGTAAAACCGAGTAGTAGCCAGTTAGTTAACGCGTCAGCCTTATCGTGTTTTTGGTGTGTAGAGTGGTAGCCAGTACAAGGGCTACTACTGCCAGCGTTTATTACTATTATTACAGCTACGACGACTACTACTTGTGCTTACGACACCAAGACTTCATTGCGTGGCTAGTAGCGGAGCAGGGCAACAAAGGGCACCTCGCGGCTCTACAACAGTTAGTGATTGACGAGCTACTTAGTAAGACCATTGTAATAATAGTAATAATCTACCTCACAACAGTCAGGTAACAATACTACCACACTACTTGCAGCAGCAGCACTGGTGGCGGTGGTGGTTTATAATAATAAGATAGTCAAAATATAAAAAAGTTGTAGTGGTAGTTACTATTATTATTATTAAGATTTATTGTTTAAGGGAGACAAGAAAAAATTGAAATAGTAATAATCAATCATTATGGATGGTTGATGGTGAATAGTAACGAGAATGAAACAAGAAGGAGTATCATTTGAAAAATAGACTGTTTGTGTAGACTTATTATTTTATAAATTCATAATAAACTGCTTGTGTTAAAAGTCTGTTATACTGTTGTTATTATTGTAACAAGTGGTTTAGTACCTAATTTAATTACTATCAACTATGCATTGTTATAAATAGTCTGTGTGTGGTACACGGTACGGTAGGTTACTCGCTGGTCAGGAACAATGGCTGAGTTTTAGAGGCGATCATTTCTTTTGGGTATTATTAATATTTTGTATTATTATTGAAAACGAAGTTGATTTGGATTTAAATTTTTTTTATCAATTTGGTTCTGATTGAATTTTTGACTAATTTTATTATTTATTACCGTCAATGTTACTAGGTGAAGAAGGCGGAGGCACAGGAGGGAAGAAAGTGTGTTGTTGATTGGGGGATGAAGGGAATGCGAGGAATAAGGGTGTATTTTTAAATAATCGTCGGCCTTATCAGAATAAATATTACTATTCAAAGTGTCTTGGCTAAAGGAAGTATTTGCTTGTTACTATTAAGAATGTATTATTGTTCGTAAGCATTTTGAAAGTTAATTTTTCAAGAGCTCAGAATCTTTGGTTACGAAGGCATTTAAATTAGGGAAAGTGTTTTTACGTTTGGTGTTGTTCTTGTTGCTGTTGTCAACTATTCTTGTAATAAATACTTAATAATAACGTGTAATAATAACGCAAAGAGGCTGAAACTCGTAGCCTTAGAGAGTATTATACTGTTAATATGAGCAACAAAGTTGTTTCATGCTGTTCCAAGAAATAAGAAATATTTTTAGATTTCTAAGAAGCGACTTAATTAAGAACCAGTCAGCATAATAAGAATTGTCGTGTTCCTTAAGTCACTGTAATAATATTGTTTATTGTACACCTCTCTGTCTTCTCTCTGGCCTGTTAATAATTATATAATAGTAATAAGTATCACATAACGACTGCATGCGACTGAGGTTGCCTTTTTCTGCCTAAGAGCGTCAACGCTTAAAAAAATTCGTTCTTGCGAATTTTTAACTACTACAAGTAAACCAATGGTAATTATGGAAGATGAAACCAGTTGTGCCAGTGACTCGGCAGATTCGTCGTCGTCAGTATCCTCGTCTTCAAATCATTCGCTAGCCTCAACTCCTGCAGGGTCACCGTCCTCCACACATAGTTGTCCTTCCACATCTAACATTCATTATAATAATAGTAATAGTGATTCCTCGGTTAACTCGTCGTCATCAACTTCTCATAATGTTTGTATTGACGAGGAAGACGGAGATGAAGTGGCAGTTACTAATGGGGACCAGCGTCTTCTCAGATCAGGCCGGAGGCCACCACGAGCTTGTACACCACCACCCCCGGCTTCGGCCACTGACAAAACCATAAAGGGCCCACCGACCCCACACAAAATTCAAAGTCTGGATGAGAAGAGCCTTCGACTGGATGAAAACTACTTGGCCATCTCACCTACCACCAAGAATGCTCACAATAACCATATAACTGCCAATAATGCAAAGCCTTTCAATAGTACACATCAAAATAAAACGTAAGTAAAACTCCTGATTTTTTCATTTTACATTTTAGATTCGAATAGTTAATCACAAGCTTACATGACACATTCATTTGCTTATGAAATTATTTTTTGGCTTTCCTAATTGCAGAGTTAAGTATGTTAATGGTGATAATGGCAAGAAAGATAAACCTTCACTGGACGAGTTTCCCGTTCGTAGAAAGCTGAACGGTACAAAATTGACTGACTACTTTGTCCAACGTCGAAGTAATCGTAAGACTCAGGAAGCCATCAACGCTGAGAAACATCAGTTGCTAGTCAAAGCAATACTAGATGGACAGCAGGATGGACTAACGGTAATTGACTGTTGTGTATGTTATGCATGCATTATTGTGGCTCATATAAAGCAATTTGTGTCCTGATAATTTTATTTTCGTTTGGAGTTAATCTCTTGTTGTCCTCCATCTCTAACACAGGCCAAACGGTTCAGTGGTAAGGGCCGTGGGGTGGTAGCTACAAAACGCTTTCTTCGACATGAGTTTGTTATCGAGTATGCTGGAGAATTGTTGACTGCGACAGAAGCTCGAGCGAGGGAAAACAAGTATGCGAAAGACGCTGGAGCCGGTTGTTATATGTATTATTTTCAAAATAATAATCAACAGTATTGGTAAGTCACTAACAGTTGTTTAAGCACATAATAGTAGTAGTTGATTTCAGTTCAAAAGCTGACGCAACTTACAAGTTGGCCTGAAATTACTAATTTGGCATTATTTTTTAATTTTGTTTGCAGTGTCGACGCTACCAAAGAAAGTGATCGCTTAGGTAGACTCATAAATCACAGTCGTACTGGTAATTTGGTCACAAAAGTCGTCGAAGTAAAGGGTACTCCAAGGCTGATTTTAATTGCAAAAAAAGATATTGACGTCGACGAAGAACTCTGTTATGACTACGGTGATCGTAGCCGGGAAGCTCTCCGCCATCATCCATGGTTGGCATACTGACATAATTAGCGTTAAGTTGGTATCTATAGATTACTGAATATGAAAGAATATAAAATGAACAATATTCTTGGGTGATGAGAACAAAAGCACCTTGATATCACACAAGCGTGTATATATATTTTTAGGTAGGTATCAAAAGCATTAAGCATCTTTATGACGAACTATTGCTATTATTATGAAAATAAAATATTACCAAGTGGTCTCATGAAAAATTTTTTGGTCAATGTAAATAAAAGCCTTATTGAGGAATGAAATCATTTTTGATGAGCTTTGTACGTCTTGGGCGTGTACAGAAACATACTACAAATATGAAAAAAAAAATATTTGTAATATAACTAGCGTATATCGTTTGAAAAAGAAATTTGTCAACTTCACTAATACTTAGTTGTTTAATGTGTGCAAAACAACACGATAAATTGTGGAAAAAATAACTAATATTTGTATAAATATTAGAGGATAAGCATAAATGTAATAATAATTATGACTGTTATGGCTACTTGTCCGGAGTCGGAGCATAATAAGCGGGGCGTGACGGAAGTAAACAGCACTCTGTTTAAAATGAACATAATAAACATTGTACACTTGCGTGTATCAACAAATGGTTTTGACGATGCGATTTATTGTGCGCATTTTTATTACGTATTTAATTTTTTCTTTTCTACAAATCCAACTCATCATCAGAAAAAGTATCGTATACAGAAATGGAATGGTGGAGTAGTAGTGTGACCTGTTATAATTATTCACAGGAAAAAAATGATAATAAATATCAAATTAAAACAACAACAATTCAAGAACATTTTTGTTGTAAAAAACGTGCAAATCATTTGGCATGCGGCATTTCATAATTATATTTACGGCACCACCTTTCCAAAACATTACAAACAATTACAAATTACGTACTTTACAAAATAATGTCGAATTTGTATAATTCCTTAATCTGCATATTATTATAAATTGAAATGAGATAACAGGAAACGAAACTAAACAAAAATACTTTGTGGCAATACACCAGGTTTTTTTGGGGGGAAAATTCATTGGATGGGGTTTCGAATTATTAAAGCTTAATTTTTTTTACAATTTGGTTGGACACGAATCTTTCAAAATCCTTAGCATCGTCCATATCAGAGATCGTTTACGCAAAGAATTACACAGGATTTATTATATTTCAAAAAACCGTGATGACATATTATATTTTAACTACAAGTAAATACATGTACAAGGGCTACTGCGTAGGTATATTCTATGATTAACTACTGCAATAAGTAGGTATAGACAGATAGGTAGGTAGGTAGATACGTTAGATAGGTAGGATAGAAGATTAGGAAATGCTATCTAGCTGGAAAGTGTACAATTTGAAAGAGGTTTCTAAATGGGCAATGATTACACAGATCACAAATATTACAACTTATCGATTTGGCTGAAAGTAATAAATGAAGTAGACGAAAGAGTTTGTAAGTGACGGTTAGAAAGAGCAAACATCAAATAGGCAGTCTAAATAAGTGCGCAGCCAGTATTTGTCACTTGTACCGACGGCGGCCATGACCGTAATGACCGCCTTTCCCCCGACCGTGGTAAGCCCCATGTTGTTGCTGATGACTTTGTCCCTGACCACCAATGGAACCACCGTTTTCTAATAAATTCGAGGATGGCTGCGATTGCTTAGTCGTTGGCACAGAGTCTTGTGGCGTTTGACCAGATTTGGCTCCAACCATAGAATGTTGTTGATGTTGATATTGCTTCACGTTTGTGTTATGAGCCACTGAACGACAAGCTGCACTTGTTTTGTCTCCAGATGCAACAACGGGTTTTTGACGGCCATCATTTTTGTTGCGGTTAGATAGCAGCGGGGCAGGCTTTGTTTCTACTCCTCCAGCGCCAGTGCCAATAGCACCATTTTTTCGTTGTTGCATTAAAAGCAGCTCCCCCTCAGCGAGTCCTCCAGTACTAGCATCAGATGAGGACGATGAAGGGGAATCAGAGTCGCCAGCACCACGGGGAGATGAAATGACTAGCCGTTTCCGGTCAATTTCGCTTAAATCAATGATACCCCCTTGACTTTTCTGCTTATCAAACAGTCTCTTCAGTTTGTCTTGCTGGAGGTGCCATTCCTTCAGGATGGCATCCCCATCAACAACTTCCAAAGATTCTTCAAATGGGGGTGGAGATTCCAACAACTTCTTCACATCAATGTCAGCATCCAGATTTTCACGACATACTGGGCACGTCTTGCCTGGTTCATCCCCAGGAAGCTGAAAGCCCAATAAACAAAAACAAAGTTTGAAACTGTTGTAAAAATAAAAAATATTATTTATTGTTATTTTAAAAAATGACATGCCGCTACTGTAGCTAATCTTACGTGTTCTCCACTGGCGACAGCCTGCATCACATTTTGTATATATCGACCCAAACAGTATGAATGAAAATGGTGGAAACACTGAGATCGGAAAAAGATATCACATGGCGTGAAAGAGAGTAAACATATGGGACACTCAGAAGCCGGGCGATTGTTGATTGTCAGAAATTCTTTCCCCATATCAATAAGTTCGAAAATCATTTGAGATTCCAATCGCTCACTGCAGCACTCCTTCATGGTACGGTACAGCGAGTCCAACAGAGTCTCACTTAGTCCACGTGGATTCCGAAAACGAATCAACGGCGACACACTGGGATAGTCTGGTGGAAGTGCGAGTTCCAACGTGAGAGTGACATACTTCGATTCCTGATCGTCTCCAGTGGCAGGAAAAAGGACCATCGATACTTTGGTTTCCCCATTTCTACATCAAAATATAAAATTCCCATTCGAAATAAAGTAACCTCACATGGCTTGCATTAAAAAAAACAAAATAATTAAATATCTTACGATTGCTCGTTCCCGATGACGATTTCATCCAGAAATATTGCTGTCAGTGCCTCAAACTCCTCCTGGCAAGCTCTGAAAATATACCAAAAAATATTCCATTTTAAAAATATTTTTTCATCCTCTTTTTCCACCTCCTTCATTAACTTTTCACCACAACAGTTGCGTAAATAATAAATAATAATAAATAAATAAATAAATAGGATTCAATTCAATTCCTTACTCTGTTGGCATTTTCGCTACAGCTGGTAATGACCCTGTTTGATTCTTCAAAATTCCTATGTGGTTGTTGAAACTGGACGCTATTCTTCGTTCAAGTCGTAATATCCTACTAGTTTCAAAAGGTTGATCTCATTCTTTAAATGTCACCTCCGAGGGCCAACGCTAAACTAAAAGATGCCTTTGTTCGAAGCACGCTGAGAAAAAAACTACACGACCTGCCGCAGTTTGTTTATTTATTTCAAGAAAATATATTATCAAATAAGGTAGTTCTCCAGTTGTAGCATCCTTGACGACGACAACGACGACCACTGCTGACTAATTTGCTGATAAAAGGCCATCCTTCTTGAAGACTTTATACCAGCATCAGCTTCTGGAAAACGACCCAATTATCATTGAAGGTTATATTCTTTCATTACAAAAATAATTAACTGTGCTTTCCCTAAATGCTAAGCACTTGCACTTTCCCTTTGATCATTCATATAATGTTGTTCTCCATTTACCAGTATCTCAGCAGGATCCGTTCTTAAAAGTTGTTTTTCTCCACAGGAAAGGGACGATCTTATTTTAGGTATGCTTTTTTACTTCTGCACCGAGATAGCTTGCACAATAATAATCCTTGAGAAGAAGGAAAGTCACGAGAGAAACTAATACTAACGACCAGGAAGAAAGCTTCTTGTAAGCTGTATTGGTGTTATTGTTTACTGTTCTCAATATTTTAATTTATTCCTTTTCTGTCTCCTTTCAACTCCATTTCCCGTATACGGCACCAGGGCCGAGCAACCGTCCAGCTTTTAATCTATATTTTTGGTACAATCTCTCTCCTTTCCCTGCTCGTGTGCGTTGTGTGTCGACTCAAGGAGATGAGGAGATGGACAGAGAAACAGGAGATCAACACCACCAACGTAAGTATCGGCACCACCAATCTGTTCGGTAGTTTCGGGAGAACAGAACGGAGAAAAGAAAGCGGAGCGTGAGTATGGAGAAACTGGCAAGATGATCTAAAGAGTGAGTGGAGGAATCAGTGGAACCAACAACTTGGTGAACCTAGGCACACGAAGAAATCGGTCGGTGCTGCAGCTGAGCCGTATGTGCCGAAGACGACGACACGCTGCTGCTGCTGGTGATGAGAGCAGTAACAATATAACATGTAGAGCTGTTGTTGTTCGTGGTGTCTTGTGTGGCTGGTGTCCATGCACAAGCGGTGAGGCGATAGGTAATGGTTGTATAATGAGAGAAAGGCTTAAAGGTAGAGATAATGTACACCGTAAAACCTGAAATAAAAGGCAGTCATTGAATAATTGCGTGGCGTCGCGGGAAGATATTACATTAAACAAGAGGACGCCATCAATTATTTAAGAGTGATCGAGGGTTCCTTGCAAAGCAAATATTACACAAGTCATGTATGATTCCAGGCATGAGGGGAAGTAACATATCAAACCCAACTTGCCTCACAGAACGTGCATGACCTTTTGTTTCTTGCAATTTCCTTGAATTGCACATTTTTTCATATTACCATTAATTACGTCGGGCCATTAAAATAGGCTTACCCAATATCAATATGTATTTAAAAGGCCGGTTTGTATTAACCATTTTACGGTATTTAACCCTTTTTAAAGAAACATGTTATATTTTGCTTGCTGGTAAAGGAGTCGATATAGGAATTGTTTAATATGATATATTAATTCTATATAATGATATATTTCTTTTCTTATCGCCATATATTGTCAACGATCAGCGCAGTTGCATACAGGCCCAGATATTGCAATTTTTTGTGGTATAGCCATACTACGATCACTACGATGCAAATGGTGTGTACGAAGTATGCACACACATTCAACCACCGCACTAGTGCGGAGCAATGGTGATGACGACGATGATAGTAGCAGAAAAGAAGCAAGTCACAAGATGTTTTGGAAGAGAATTCTTCTAGCTACAAAAGTTATACTACTCAACAGTGCTCGTTTTTTACTGACGATGAGCGAAAAGAGCTTTGTTGAGACTGCGAGTTGCGGGTGTCGTACTTACGTCGTAGCTTACCGAGTTCACGGTGACTTGACACGACGACTCGAAAACAACAGCAAATTGAGAGAAAGATGTGTGGGAAAGGGAAAGGAAGCAGTTTTGATTGCGAAACAATGCTTAAATTACCTTGAAGATAGGAAATGAAAATATCCATACATTTTCCACTCTTTATGTGAAACGAGGGAGAAGGGAAATGGGTGGTGGTAGTGGTAGTAGTAGGTTGTCGGTGGCAGGTGGTAACACGAAAAAACTTTTTCTCTCCTGACAACCCAGTGACAACGACATCTTGTCATGACATATTCCTCTTACGAAAACGAGAGAGCAGCAAGAGGGAACATTAAATTTGTCATATGAAACTTTATGCATTTTATTTAACCTGCTCATATAATGAAAGTTGATAGCTGTGGACCCAATCCCAATTAAGATACGATTTTCCTTCATGTAAAAATGGTATACAACTGCCTGGTAACATGTCGTGTAGGAGATATATGGTAGAATGCGTCCAGCGCAGGAGAAACCAGAGAGGCTCTGGTGGACACTATGGGGAAAATGCGTATTGGACTGGCTGTTTAAGAAGATAAAAGCGAAATTAAATACGGGATGACAAGATGTAAAGGAGACTTTTTGTTCAACATGGAAAGATATAAATGACGATGATATATACTACTACACTGCATCAAGACTGGTAGTCCTTAGAGGCAACAGGCAAAGGACTAGAAGGCAGACATATACTTACGTGTTGCCTTGCAGTTGTATCTCTGTAGGAAACGGAGAGTCGACTTCAATTTCGATGCTAATTTTTATTGCTGCTGCAAACATAAAATTGATTAAGTGGAGTTGAGTGGAGCAGAAGGAATAGAAGAAAGGAAGAATATAGAGGAGAGAAGGAATGGACCGAGTAGTGGAGAAGTTGTAAATTCTCGAAATAAAAAGAAATGCAGAGGCTTTAGTTTGCCTTCGTGAGTGTCTCTTGCGGAGGCAAAGCTGGAATAAAACTTGCTTGAAAACACACACTGTTTGGAAGGAGTATTTGGTACATCATCATCATCATCACATGATGATATGATGATTGACAGTGATGTAGCAAAGAGCTTTATGACTTTTAGTGAAATTGCATATGGACGTGTGTGTATGTGTGATAGAATTATGGAAAAGACACGTACAACGTTTAAGAGGTCACCATCACACTTTTAGGAGTTGAGTAACGCTACACTCCTTATAGCACGATAAAATTCCATGAAATCGAAGGAACGAACGACAAAGAAGTAATTTTATACGTGAGTATTTTCATGATGTCATCCTAAAATTGGAATGCAGCAGTGGAAAACAGAGAGTGTGTGAACGAATCAGCATGTCAAAAGACAAAAGAGTCGGGGAAAGAGGGACAAGTGGAAGACAGTCGAGTGTGTAAGTACGTAAGCGTAGGTGCTTCAATGTAAGCAATAAAAAATGGAAAAGGTGGGGATATGGACAAGAAACGCTCTCCATCGTATAATATTATTATCGTGATCAGATTATGAATCAGGATGGTGATACAAGATAACCTGACAGAAAGTTAGTATTATATTACTAGTACTCTTAATTAAACAGATAAGGATGGAGCAGTAGTAGTACGGCAATGGGAATGTATCGGATGTACTGCGTGGTGTTGTTGGGACATTCCACCCTGCATACTACATGTACGACATTAATGGGGAATTGGGAATGTAGTGGATGATTAGCTGATGAATATTGACAACTGATTACAACTTTTAATACGGAATGCATGAGACTCTGCCGTAAAATAAGAAGCAATTTATTTAAAAATAGAAACATTTAGGTAGATAGGTGGCAGTAGGTAGATTTAGAATGCTCCGTACGAATTTAAATACAGCGACATGTATTATTGGCAGAGGTCTCTGTCTCTGCGGCTCTAATGAAAGTAGCAACGCTCCGAATGATGATGATACCATATCATATTATTGTTGTTGGGTTGAGGAGAGTTTTGTGACAAAAAGATGCAAATATGTTGTGGAGATGCCGCTATTGCCGCTGCCTTTCACAGAGTACACATTTGGTGGTATTTCAAGCTAAAAATACATATTATGCCCCCTGCTCCGCCAGACTGGTAAGGTCCTGTCCAAAATTCTTTGCAAAAACAAGTAAAAGGGATTATAATATGGCAGCTTGCACGTGGCATCACGCAGGAGAAAAACAGCAAAATAATTTACAATATTTCCCCCTACATAATAAATGTTGAATGTTAAAGCTTCTCTCTCTCTCTCTCTTCCGCTCTGATATTCTTGTGTGGTTTTACCCAGTGCATTATTTTTTTGAGGAGAAAATATCGTAGAAAACAGGAAGCTCGGTCGTCTTCAGTCTGTGAAATATGTCTGCATAGATCATCTTCCCTTTTACACCTACTCTCCCATCATGCATCTCATGATGGATCTCACATTTTATTGATCTTTTTCCGGTGTAACTTTTTTTTGCTGCTGGTCGTTTGGAGAAATTTCATTTTCCGTCATACCACCACAATCTTTTTACGACGGAATATTAATGGACTAAGACTGTATGGATGAATGAATAATTAGCATTTCTCTCTGATGTTCGCCAATTTTTAATGGCTTTTCCCCCTCCACTCACGAACAACTTACATTTCATATCGTTTGTACAATTTCTTGAGTTGTTTGTAGAAGAGAGCTCTCTGAGTAAGTCGTAAAATTACAGCATGCCAAAAATTAAAAATTCATATCGCACAACAGCAGCGCTTGGGTTGCAAGCGCAGTTTTCTGAAATGTATGAATTTCGCCGATTTTTTCCCTTCACTTTACATTGCTCTACTTTACTTCCACTTTGGATTTTTTTTTTTGCTCTATGCAACCCATCACCATATCGATCTACAGCAGCGATAGGAACAAACACCATTTTACACAATGGTTGCAGTAAATAGTGTACGCGATCTTCGTTAACATGGTATAAAACGACCATAAAAATTATTATGATTCATGAACCTCCTCTACGCATTTCACAAGCAATTATTTTCCGCTCGCTGAACAAAATGAACAAAGGCAGTTTTAATGAAAGCCTGTGTGTGTTTCTTTTCCTCAGATGTTCATTTCTGACACATTTTTATTGCCTGTGTCTATTTTAGATGCATTTGCCTGCCTGCCTGCCGGCCTGCCTGCCTGCTTACCACCGTGTCTCTCTCCAACGTTCCTTCGAAGTTTCTCGTGAGTGCATAACTTTCCCTGAACAGCCACTTCTGCAGAAGCATGAGTGGCAAATTAGCTCTAGTAGTCGCTAGTACTTTAACAATTTTAATGACCTTACTGACGACGTTAACTGCCGTTTTTATTTCGTTTTTTTTGTGTTTGTTCATATCCAAACTCCGGAAAATGTTCGTGTACCGTACCCGTGCTTTTCGTTTATTTTCTATAAAGTTCATGAGTCAACAATTAGATGGTAAAGAAATATGTGTTTGCGTTTTTCACATTTCTTTCCCAATTTAACAAAAACTTACAATTACATGTCTTATCATCACACCTATGAGTAACTAACGACAGTTTTATGGGACAACAGTATTTGGGCCTAATCAGAAATGTTCCTTAGAAATATATACATGATATGTAGACATTTTAGACATTTCCGGAAGTTTTTCTACAACAAGATGTATCTGATAAAAATTAATGAAATATTATATGAATTGAACATGGCTCGATGTTTATCATAGGAAAAGTAACGGGACCGGAGATATCAGTCTGTACCGTATTTACAGCAGTACAATCATCAGTTAGGGAAAGTTTTACCGACAATGAATAATAAAAACGGGTAGGCATGTTTGAGATCTTTTCATAAGAAAGGCACACTCAGAAAATCGATTATGCATTCTCGGTTTAATTGAAAATGTCACTCCTCCAGCACTCACAAAACTGCATGGCGTGTATTTATTTTGTTTTCTCGGCATATAGTTTCACCGTGTGGTCCAAGATGGAATGAATAAATATGAAGTGCCATGAAAAAGTCGTAACATCCCGGAGATGAATTCTCGCTGTTCTGCTGTAGGAACACGTGTAAAAAGGCCTAGTCGACATTTTGTTTGTTCTCCGTATATATTATTACTAAAACGGACATCCAAAGGGCACTGCATTCGTAATACGAGCATGTACAAGTTCATTTATAATTATTCACCATAATAAACCCACCATATTACGTTGTCCTACTCTGTTCCTCCGCCGTTTTTTTCCAAAGCTTTTCACAATCAACTTGAATGACATTTCCGACCCAATGACAACACAAGGCCACGATATTCATGGATATTATAGATATGCCCTTATGTTAACGTATCTCTCTACACAATCACTCCATCGTGTACGCGTTCCACGTGCAAAATTCAACTTAAAAAAATGAGGATATTTATTCTTAGTATTGGTACACCTCAAAAAAGGAAGGACATCCCGCCATAAGGATACCTCTATTAATCCAGCCTTTATCAAAATTAAAAGTAAGTTGAGATGTGACGATGTGAGCATATAGTGTATCTGCTTGAATAGTTGACTACAAAATGTGAACTTCAAAGGAAGAAGAAAGGAAACCGGGAGGCGAAATCAGCGATAGGAGTATGTCGAAAACAACTTTTTATTCAAAACGCAGATTCTTAGAAAGCAATCTGTAATAGAGATTTATCCAACATCAAAGATGGAAGTGTACCACTTTGGATGGATGTACGTATATGAAATTTAATAGCTTGTTGCTGTTCACAACTTTTTTCGTGTATATAATTCTATTGTACATATTGCGTAATGTGTGCTCAATTTAAGTTGTTTTCATGACAGAACTACTACTGCGTGCATGTACACGACGATATGCAATTTACGAGTTTTAAAATTCCTTTGATCTACTCTAATATTCGTCTGGTGTGATATCGGATTTGCAATCATCATCATCATCATCACCCCCGCTCACATTACCGTGTGGCAGAAACAGACCAGAAAGAACATCATCATCATCATCGTGCTCACATCGCATAATATATTGCAATTTGCAACGTAATGCTTGGATAGAACAGTAACGTCGTTAAAACGTGACTCGAAAACAATTTCAAAATCATAGCCAGCAACCTCAAACAGTAATAATATCAATAGTCATAAAAAAAAGTTATGCTTTTTTAAGACGGCTCGTTTCATCATTGCAGTAAAATCGACTTGAACGTCGTCGCTATCTTGCCACACCACAAAGTCGAGATGAACTCTCTATTTTCCACCGGGAAAATGTCTGTCTGTCACATCCCAATTCGTTTCGCAACTAAAATACTTCCATTTTCCTTCCTGGATAATTAAACGTCTCTCTAGCTTCTCCTGCCGGGCACCTGGTGTGTCACCCTGAAATAAACTCCCATAAAGATGTAACCCCCGCCGGAGATTTTCCCTGTATAAAAAAACAATAATGCGCATAACGTCCAACAAATGCAATCTCCCTTTGCCCCACGACTCCCTTTACCTGCGATCCTCTTTAGAGTGAAGTGCAGACAAGTCTACAAAACCTCCTGTCTTAATGGAGCGGTTTTCTTATCTTCTTCGTCATGGAAATCACTCTATTTCAGCTTCGTTCTTGAGAATCTACTGAGAATTTATCACAGGAAAAAAAGGAAAAACTCAAGTCAGCGGCACATCATCCTGCATATCAGCAGTTTGCAATCATATTCTTAGTATAACCATAGCCTTGTCAATAGCCTTGTGTAAGTACACTACTAGTACTGCTACTTACTAATCCACTTTTTGATATTTCAGCTTTCCTGTGTTTGTGTGTGTGTGCTACAGCCCGATCTCTTTATAACAGGAGATCATGGATTCTACGCAACTTTGTCGTCATAGATATCTGTCGTTATAAAACAAATCCCAACTACACGTACTTACAACTGCACGTATACGCTTCTACAACAACAAACTCTACTCTCTACTAGTATGAAATGTTTCCCTGCCGTTGTTGTCGACTTGCCGTTACAAGTGCGGTGGGTATAACGCAGATGTTTTATGTTGTTTTAGCTCGCTGCAATACTGCATACGTAAACATATGCATTAGCACAGAGTATGTGATGTGATGCGATATGCCTTGTGTGCATATTTTCCCGTGCAACAAACAAAAACGCCAGAAAGCCCCACTTAAATAATCGACTTGGGTAATAATAAAAGAAAATACAGAAGGAAGATCATCATTTCGTTATAAACAACGTAGAGATCAGGGCCTCTCTCTAGTTGAAGAAGATCAACAGAAGTAGAGCCGAGTCACCAGGAATGCACAACTGATTGACTGACTGATTTTGTGTGAATTCTAATCCTACGTCGGTGGTGCCTGTGTGTAAGATAATAATATCAAGGAGGAGAAGGAGGTTGAAGGAGGGGGAACCATCATCCAACTACGAGAAAGAATGACGAGGAGGTAGAAGTGACGTGAAGTAATCATCATTACAATATAGGTAAAAAGAAGTTAAAGGCAGCAGTAAAATTTTAATGGTATATCAAGTAGTAAAAATACTACATTTTTATGATACGCTACGGTAATTATAATGCAGTAATATGAGGGTGCTTACGCAATGACGCTAAAAGAGAGCTAAACGAGTTGAGAGAAGTATTTTGCAAAATAACGACCCAGAAGCTGCTGTGTAAGTGAACTGAAACGTTAAGAGAGGTGTAGACGGATAATTAGTGTTGTTTTTTTCGGTGGTGGGAGAAGATACTGCTCTGCGGCTTGTAGGACGTAGTGCGCGGAGCAATTCAATTTTAAGGGTAATTAGTCTTTCCATACATTTTTGGGTGTAGGAGGAGGAGGAGGAGGTAATTGCTAATAGAATGCACAACAGGGAAGACAGCGAGAAACAGGGCAATTTTTGGCAATTGAGGTGTTGTGCGAAAGAGATTGTGTAGGGATTGGGTTGTTGTTGTTATTATTGTAAGTTCGGAATTG
>JAHZNE010003721.1:0-11872 GCA_027744055.1 Callyntrura sp. NNG-2020
TTCTATCCATGAAGGACACAAAGATACAAACATGGTTTCAAATAAATTTTGCAAAAAATTGTTTATTTGTCTGCTAACTCCACCTCTTCTTAAAAATCTCGGCTCTAACTATCCTCGAATTTGGTACAGGTCATTCATTCCTTCTCCAGCAATCCACTTCATCCATCCATTTAACTACGCGGTAGATCATGATCATAATCAATTAGCATATACACATCTGTCATTAATTCATTTAATGTAAAATGTAAGTGTGCATTAATTGCAAGCTACCACACCACAAGCAGAGATACCATACATCTTCTTTCACAATAACACTGGTCATGATAATGGGGAAGTGAAGCCAATGCAATATTTCCCCCATAAAGAGAACAAGTGCGCATGCATGAGTGCTCTGAATAAGCATTATTTCACAAATACGTGCATGGCACATGTAAAGCGTTAAGTGTTACTGAACTTTTGTCGGATCCCATTTATCCTGAAAAATTCCCTCTACATAATGCCTATTGTAAAAATTTTGCACATTCCAGTGTTTTGTGATGTGCAAAAAATGTTCTCAATGTAATTTCTCAGACCTTATATACATTAATTTGTTTTCTAGAGAAATATTTCAGCTCACGTACTTCCTACTCCTACACCTACACATGTGTAGTCCTCCTACTCCAATCCAGTCCAGTATAAAACAAATTGCAACAAACTTTTTGCAAAACCACCAATTAGGTAATAAACCCTTTTATCACTACATAAACCATATACCAAGTAGCATGGCTGCATGCAAAAAGTAGTGGAGCAACCTTCATATTGAACTTTGTGCAGACTGTTGACGTCACTCGTCGGTCGTCATCCTTATCCTCAAGCATCATCTCTCACTTCACACTCCATTCAATCCATTCATAATGATGAAAGCAACAGCTGCCTGCTTTCCTTTTTTGGCTGCTGTTGTGTTGTCTTCTCCAAGCACAACACAAAAAAAACAACAAAACGATAGTTTTTTCTACGCTAAGAGCTAAAATTTGTAGCAACTTAAACGGCTACTTTCAGGCAATGATATTCACATCCAGGTAATTTTTCTCTTCATCCTTGTTAGGGTGAAGTTCTAGAGCCACTTGCTACGTGAAAGTGCGGCGCATAGCAGTAAATGTTTACGAACATGTAATTGTGCAATGTGACAGTGACAGTGTCTTCAGATTTCGACCTTAGACCTTCCAGCCTGCACCACGGAAAGGGAATCTGTATTTTCACCATCGAAATCAAAAATAGAGAAAACTGTAGTTGCACCACCACCGATACCTGTACGTTCAACATTGATGATTCAATTCGGATGCCTCGACTGACTAAAGACACAATTAATATTTACTTTTTTAGAGAAAGAAAGTTTAACTGCAGTTCGTACGCCAAAATAAAATAAAATGTAAACGTATGCCCATGAGTAAATTTATCCAAGCTTTGTTTCATTTATTATGACGCCAAAAGTCAAATGCAATTTTATTGTTTATGTTCAACTCAAACTTGTGGTGCCACCTTTCTTTTTGCTTATGTTTGATTTTAATTTATAAAGAACTGTTGACATCTAATTCCAAAGTGAAGTCATTCCTTGTTACAACTATGTTATTGTTTCGTTAAGAGACTACAACTACATATCACATGCAAGCCATCGTTCAATAAAATGTAAGACTGTGAATAAATACCAGGGTATACGTTCTACAGCTTTCAAGTTTCAACTCTCGGAAATGTTCAAAAGGACGATTGTCCATTGTTTATTTTAATGTGCCATTGTTAGGTTTCTTGGAAAAGTAAATAACCTGTAGTACTGCGTCGCTGCGTGTCATAAAATATATTATGTCCGAAATATATAATCACTAACATTTCCAAGTCTTCAAAAATTGTTATACTTATTTGCGAACGGCAAGGTTCTTAGTACGTTTGAAACCTTTTATTCGCAAGGTTTTGATTTCGTCAGTGTCTGAAGAAGACTACTTCAGCAAAAGTTTATAAAATGGATCTGGATGACGTGTATGTACAAATTGGAGAATTCGGGCTTCAGCAAAAGATTTACTTCTTTTCGCTGTGTCTATTTAATTTGTACGCTCCTTTCCATCTTTTACAATCCGTCTTCACATGTAAGTGCTTTTCCTTCTTTGGTTTGGTAAACTTTAGTCTCCCACTAATTGAAAACATTTTAAACTTCTTCATTCTTATTGGAAGCTATGGTGTATTGAACATTTAATTTTTCTTAAAATCCAGCGCAAGCCCCCGAGTTTACTTGCATATCCAACGGAACTGCATTCAATAATACGTGTAGTAACAATCGTATTAGCAGCTGTGATAAAATCATTTTTCACGATTACCCTGATTCAGTGGCAAAGCAGGTACTTTATTAAAAATATAAACAGTTGCAGCATTCGCATTACTTTAATTGACATTTATCTTTCTTCCAACGCTAAGCATTTTAAAAATTGTTTTCCTGTAGTGGGTCCTAATTTGCGATGAGGCATACAAATCAAAATTCATTCAAAGCGTTTTTATGGCTGGTGTTGGTATTGGTGCTGTGACAATTGGTACTTGTGCTGACATTTACGGCAGGCTCAGAACCCTGGCATTTACGCTACTTGGAATGGTTGTCTTTGGAATTTCTTCTAGTTTCGTGCAACGGTTTAATTTGTACTTGCTAATGAGGTACGATTAATTTAAAGATTAATTACGATTCTTTGATACACTCTGATCTGAGATTAACACACACTGAGATTAACTATTATTGTGACAACAATACACATATGATATATGTTACAGATTTTTAGTTGGACTTTGTTCTGCTGGAAATATCTTGGCGAGTTTTGTTCTTTCCAGTGAACTGGTAGGCCCCAGTAAACGAGGATTATGCGGAAACATTTTTCAGGTATGTTGTTAAGAGAAAGCACCATCTAATTTGCATAACCATCAATCATCTTCATTTTTGTTGGTCCGCAGGTATTTTTTGCATTCGGAATAGTTTTGTATTCTTTACTGGCTATGTACGTCAAAGAATGGAGGGCTCTTTCGACGTTGGCTACCTGTGTGGGCATTCCCTATGCGTTTCTATTTATGTACGTATACTCATTTGAAAAAAAGTACTCAAAAATTGAAAACTGCTCATATTTATTTGTGCCTAATAAACTTGAATTTGCAGTCTCCTTCCGGAAAGTCCACGTTGGTTGATTACACATTATAGATCAAGAGAAGCTCGACAAATCCTTCGACTTATTGCAGATAGAAATGGCATGATATTTCCATCTGATCTGGAAATAATGGTTCCAGTACCCAACGCAAATCGTAGCTCCTTGCTTGATTTGTTCAAAGCACGTAGAACAACTGTAACAACGTTGATACAAATGTTTTCATGGTATAAGACTCAAAAATGCACATCTTACAGCAGAGCTTTTCATTCTTGTTGACGACTTTTTTAAAGTAGAACATTTCTTTTCGTAACACTCGATTTAATTTAGGTTCTGCAATTCTGCCGTTTATTATGGCTTAACGCTTGCCAGTGACAAACTGGGAAATAATATTTATGCATCTACAATGCTTTCAGGTATCGAATACTTTTCAGTTTTCAATGAGCTTGTTACTTGAGAGAATGTTTATTGTGCTTGAAACATTAATTAATTTTTTTTCTTGTACAGGAGTTGTAGAAATACCGGCGTATATTGTTACCGCAATTTTAATTGACTGGTAATTATTTGTTTTTCACTTTTTCTCAATACCACTAGTGACAAAGTTGGTTGCAATAATGATTTTTAAAAACATTTTCATTTTTACAGTGTCGGCCGTCGAGCCCCTTTGAGTTTATTCATGGTCCTGGGTGGCATATCATGCATCCTTATTCAGTTTCTCAGTAGTCCCAAGCTAACCTTTCCTTTGGCGCTGTTTGGTAAATTGTCTATCGCAGGCAGTTTTGCAATTATATATATCCACAGTGCAGAAATGTTTCCAACGACCCAAAGGTCCTCCGGTCTGGGACTATGCTCATTATTTGCCAGGTTGGGCGGAATAATAGCCCCTTTCGTTAGTTTGCTGGTATAAATACTTATTTGTTAAATACAAAATTTCATAACACCAAAGTTTAAAGGCTTCCCCTTTTCTTTAAATTAATTAACATTTTAAACATTGCAGGATGCAGTACAACCTGCCCTGCAGTTTACTGTCTTTGGACTGCTTAGTTTTACTGCGGGAATTTTAAATCTTTTATTAGATGAAACTCTTAATAGAACATTACCAGAGACCTTGGATGATTTAAATAATACGGGCAATTTGCGAAACGAACGCGGGAAATATGCTCGCCTTTCTAATGGGGATGGGGATCAGTTGGAAGACTCTGACGAAGATGACACTAGGACTGTTGAAGTCGGTCCTGTAGTTGCAACCTAACCTATTTATAGAAAGCCGAACTATGTTAGATTGCATCAGTTTCCACGAGTAAAAGTAAATTATTATTAGTAACGAGAAAACACAACGCTAAGGGTACATCAAAGAAGACTGATTGATAGGTATTGATTTCGATACACGGAGCGACATTATTGTTTTTATGGGGGGGATTGTAAACGGAACATCTATTTTTATGTAACAAAAACAATAATGAGCTTACCACATAGTATGCATGAGATTGAGAGTACGTAGTATATATATCATTCGCTCAAAATGTCGCAGAAATACGCAAACTCACAAAAAAAAGCTTTCGGTACGACAAAATACAAATTCACAAATGTGACGTGACGTGATTACTTTATTTTTCCACAAGAGGAATTCTTCATAATTTTAATAAAGGATTCTCTTGAGTACTTTTTTTTAGCAAAGTTTACAATTACGTGAAGCTGCTGTGATACAAGTTTACGAGTGTATGCGATTATAATATTAAATTGTATTACGAATCTGAATAAAAGACTTGAGTCACGAACAGCATTTTCAAATGCAAAACATTTCCTGTCCTAAAATCTATTTGGTCTAAGCATAAAATAAAGCTGTATGTATGTTTTTATTCCAAGATGGGTAATTTATGTTCTTGAACGTGATGGAACGACGGTGACATTTTGCTTCTCTCATCTGCCCATACCCGCTCCTGTTCTATGATGTCTTCCAGATATTCTGGGGAAAGTATGGGAGGGTATGCATTGGACTTATTGTATTCCTGCATGCAGCAGATAATCAAGTGGAGCGAGACATTTTTCTCTATTATTTTATGAAGGCGGAACAGCGTGTTCCTGTTTGATAACCTCGTTCATATTAATTAGTTGGTAGTCAGTTACATTTGTTTTTTCTGTTTCATCCTCGTAGTAGTCTTTGTCGCTCACTACGTTTGCGTCCCCATCTTTCGCATCGTCATCGCCTATTTCTTGAGGCCATAATCCGTCAGGGTATTCTTGTATCAGGTCGTCCATTTTACGATTGATCCCCCCATTATAGTGAACATCTGCAGTTGACCCATCCAAATAATTAACACTGACTGATCCGGTTTTCTCGACAGAGTTGGTTTCCTGAACTGCTTCAGTATTCTCGGCTGGGGGTGTCTGTGCTTGCACAGGTATTTCTGTTTCTACATATCTCTGTGAAGTCATTGTAGTGGACGGGATAACTGGCATTGGGATTTCTGTTGTTTGTCGGTCTGATTATGGCAAACATTAAAAATTTTAAGTAATAATTCATCCCCACCGCTGTCATCTTTTTTTCATTACTTTTTACATCTTGTTTATATCCTATTACCCGCAGCTTTTTCAACAATGCTTTCTACTTCCGACGAAATGTTTTTGGCTTCTTGATGCCCCTTCGCTTTCATAATCTTTCTTTCCGTAATATGCTTCTCCACTATTTCCGCTACCGGACCGCGAGGGCGCGGCGGAGAATGGCGAGCGCTTCCTGCTCTTTCTCGTTTCGCAGGAATTTGCGGTTTTGAGCAATCATACACCTTCATTTGAAGCTCATCCGTCTTTTTTACCAGTTGGGCAATCAATTCTCGTAATTTGTTCATATCTTCGTTCCCTAAAGTATCTTGCTTGTATACTACCCCTTTCATCGTGACAATTAACTCGTTTAAATTTAAAGTTTGTAGATTGACAAAGTTCTCCGTAGCAGTGGCGGTCGTCGCAGTAGTAGTAGGAGTCTTTGCAGGGGCAGGAGTCGTTACAACAGGAGACGTCGTTGTTTTTCCTTTTTTCTTCACTTCGGCCGGATTTTCCCTTTGAGGTAGTACAATTGCTTTGCTTGCCACTGTCTTCACAGAAGGTCTTAAAATTTGGCTTATCCCCTTTCATTGGCTGCTGTGCAGCTTTATTTTGTTTCAATTTTGCTAAAGAAGAACAAGTGGACAAGTGGTCCAACACGAAACTCAATATTCGAGTTATTTAAGTAAGCAGGAGGATTATATTGTATTATAATTAGCCTTTCATAAATGGGGTACAACCGGACCTTTTATTTCAGCTTCGATGTCATTTGAGTAATCGAAATCCGCATTGCTATTGAGTGGATAAGTAGGATACCACTCATGCCCATCAGCCATTGAAGGTGAATTTGAGGAATTTTTATAGTCATCTTGTGCGTACTGTTTCAATAATACCTCTCCACTTGCCTTTTTGGGTTGTTTCAAACCTTCAGCTTTTTTCTCGGCAGCTGCAGAAATATTAAAATAAACCAGTCAAGTGTAAAAAAGGTTCGACATTTTGTTCGGTCGGTTACAGCATAGCTATACGAGACTTTTCCATTCCGTACATCGCATGTTCCTAAGAATTATGTGGGGACTACCACAAACTTACGTGCAGAAGACACCCAAAGTGTTAACAAACAGACACACAAGGAGGTAAACGATAGTCTTTTACACCTGTGAGCCACGGAAAAATAATTAAAAAAGGATTGGACAGGTAAAGGGAAATTTATTTTTAATTTGCGTGTTACAGATTGATGTTATGCCCGTCTCCCATTACCACATGCTTTGCTCCTTCACAACTGTGCAGGTCCGCTGACAATATGAATATGAGTTAAAAACGTTTGTATGATAGCATTTTCTCTCGGAAAAGGTTCTCAGGATGCCCCACTATTCCCAACTTGGTTTGCATCCTCACACATAAACTGTCTTTTATTATTTGTTATTTGTATATCTTCGAATAATAATCTAATATCACAAATATATTGTTACGCAATGTGATAATGGTGCTACATCCTAGAGAAGTTTCCTAGGTGGTAATTATATTTCAAGCCCTTTTCCTTCCACCCTCCATCGACCACAACAGGCTCATAGTTGGTCCAACGTCCAAGGTTAGGTCTACATACCTAGTTTACAAATTACAATGATCATCATAAGCCTTCTTTGATATGTGGGTCACACAAACCCTCGTTAACAAAAATTAAGTTTACATATTCAGTTAGCTGGGTCGATCGTTGTAGTTGTGTGGAGTGTTGTTGAGAGTGCCTATGCAAGTCATGCACCGGTTTTCCCAGGAATGCAGGGTGCAATGCACACAATATAGCCGCAGTAGGCGAACGGTCGGCGGTCCCAGAACTTTTTGGATTTGTTTGGTACAACGAAGTTGTAAGAAGAAATATACACAAACTTTACTTTTCAAAGTGCTCAAGCTTGGATGTTGGATGTTGTCTTGATACTCCGATACGATATATCTTACAAAATTGTAACCAAAATGCCTCTCGCACACAATCAAGCCTGCCTAAGCAAATAGCTGAAGACATGCATATCTGGATTTGTAAAACAATCGGTAATCGTAACTGATAAAAGGCGTGATTCCTTGTTACGGTTGAGCGGAATTCACCAGTTTCCATTTTGGGCAGGGTTAAAGAATTCCTACCACCACCACCACCACCTCTCTATCGTTTTAACGTTGGTAGTCACTCAGCCCTAAAACCATTTTTACTTAAGCAATTGCGCACTTCGTACCTTTTGGTATTGGATTTAGTGGCGTGTATGTATGTATTATGCATTCAATAAAGCCCACTGAAATTATCGTGTTGATTGGTATAAATGCATCATGTAATTTACTTTTTACAAAAATAATGCTCAAGACATGTGGGGTTGGATTTGGATTTGTTGGGATTGAAGATAGGTAGGTAAATACGCATTTTATTTTGCCATATTTATTTTTCCCATTCATTCTCTCTCTCTCCCTCTCTCTGACAATCCCATTCCCATTACACAGTCCAAATGTCTGAGGTTTTCAAAGTGGTGTTGCAAGTTTTTATGGCTACTGACCACCGATGAGAAATGGATGTACCTGAAACTGGATTTTTAATTTAATCCCTTCATCCACAACCCTTTCTTGGTATTGTTGTACATAGAGAGAAATAATGCTACGCGCATGGGTAAGAGGAGAGGAATGCTATATATTTTCCGCTCATGTCCAGTAGTAAACGAAGAACAATTTCATAATCCTTAATACGCATTCTGCCCATACGTACAACAACAGACATCTTGCATTCACCGAGGCTTCATAGTCGTTGCAGCTAGCAGCTGCTGTCAGTATTCTCTAACTGTTCCTCACATTAACATCAATCCTTCTCCGTTCAAGTGTGTGTACTTGGTGTAGTCAAGAGAGAAAATATGAATATCAGAAAGTTTACTTTTGGGCTGACCCTGTTCGCCCTAGTTATAATTCAATTAACCGCTGGAAAACGTTCCAAGAACAGAAACAAACCAGATATTGTGGGAGCGTCGGAAAATGGCCAGGAAAATGGGAACAGTGATTTATCTTTAAATGCGACGCAAATTCTTGGGGGAATGGGGGAAACAGGTAAAATGAGTAAATAAATTATATCGATTAAACATCATTATTTAACTCTATTTAAGCATTATTATTTACACTGTTATTATTTTTCTTTTCAGATAACACTATGACTCTCCCAATTCTGTCTAACGCAACTCAACATGATTTGACACAAGACGCCAGACAACGTAAGAAAGCCAAGAAAGCTCATCGGTTGAAACACCGAAGAGCCCATCACAAACGGAAGCATCTCAAGCGTACCCACAAGAGACCTAATACGGACGAAGAAACCCCCGAATTACAAACGGCTGGCATCCTGGAAAGCGTAAATGGCGAGGTTTCCAAAGACGTCAACGGAGCGCCATTGCACCAACAGCGTGGACGAAATCTTAAAAAGGCTGAAAAGCATCATCAGCGCCAGCTACGCAGGTTGCACAGAAGGAAACAACGGGAACATAAAAGGCGACCTGTGTCTCATCAAGAGGAGGCTGCGGCTCCTGTTGGAGCTTGATGAACTCATTTACTTTAAGACAATTTTCAATTCTAAACTCAGAAACGCTGCACTGAATGGCTCACACACTTTGAATGTACAATAAATCCTTTCTTATAGAAGACTGGGTCTACATTGTCCAATTTACGACTACAAACACCACATACGCTATCATCATCCAAGATATATCCTTGGTTGTTGGTGTCCAGTTCCAGTTTGTAATCTTTATTGATTCGCTCAGATAAGCCTTTAAGTAGTCGCATACGACGGTCCTGAACCAGAAGATTCATCATTTTTATCTGCTTATATTTCTCATGTGTATATTTTCCAACTTTGAAAAACTTACTCGGTGCAAATGGGTCCGAAGTACTCGATGCATTAAATCTGCCAGTGAAGTTATTCCCCACTCCGTTGGGAGCATTGGTAAAACCAATGAAAAGTCGAATTCTTCCGCATAATTTGTTAAAAGCTTCCGACATGCGTCCATCATCTCGGCATCTTCCCTAACGTTTCATGACAAAAAATGTTAGTTTCCACAAACTATCTCATTTTACCGTGCATTCCATTCCATACCGTGTCACTTACTTTGCATTCAAATAAATCCGTAAAAGAGACATAAAAGCCTTGTCCCTCTGAGACACATCCATGATTTTGCTGCAGTATTCACTTGCAAATGTATAATCATGGAGCTCCTCAACAATAACTTTAAGAGCGGGGTCGTGATCCCCAGCCTTTAAAATTAAACAGAAGTATTAGGATTTGGTCCATTTACGAAGTACGTATAACTATTTGTTTGCCATTTACTTTTCCATGCAAAATGGCAAGTTCAAGCCGCAGTTGAGTTTTCTGGAGTCTTCCTATCAGAAATTGAACTTTGAGACTGTTTGAAGAGATCAAGAGTTGCCTGAATTGGGTTCTTAATTCTTCTGAGTTTCCACTATCTGTTTCCTGTATTGAGTCTATATAGAGTGTGGCCAAATACGTATGGAGGTCCTCATCCTCCAGGCCTTTGTCAAAAATGCAATGTCGGAGGTATATCATACATATTTCTCGATTAGTTGAGAGTTTTTCTGCAACTTCTAAAGGTTGGAAAGAGGATGACGATTCCCTTTTTGTGAAAATTTCTACAGCTTTGATGGGATCAAGTTTTACAAGTTGATCGTAATATTCCCAAATTAAACTGACATTCGATGAGCTATAACGAAAAACAATACCATTGTACAAAAATATACAGTGATGTATTGTAAACTGTATTTAAAAAAAATAACGTTGTACCCCAATAATGCTTCAATGATCACATCAACACCCTCAAATTCATCAGGTTCTTCGCATTTTTTTATTTCACTCAAAAGTTCAATCCAAATGTCAAGCGCCTTCCGTAAGTCTCCTTTTGCTTTGTATAATAATGCGGCACAATCATAATATTTACACTCGTCCATCCATTCAAAACAATCTTCGTAGTCGATATTCATACAACTGGAATGGTCCAAAATAATTATAAATTGAGATTTGTCATATTTTGCTGACAATTTAATTGCAGACGTGGATAGATCCTGGAATTAAAATAAGTTGGAGAATGCTCTTGAAATGAGTGATCTTAAAAAGAATATATTTTGTATGAACATAGTTACTCACTTTTGAATCCGGCATGGTTTCGTTTGAGGTCAAAACATCAAGCAGGAATGACGCTAGAGTGCAAGCGTTATGATGATCACGATCTACCATCTAGGTCAATAAAATTTATTTTATTGATGCTGAATGAGTGTAATTTAATTCTCAGAGTATATAACGGAATCGAAATTGTAGCAGCGTTAATAAATAAAAAAAACTAACTTGATTAATATCGATGTACTCGTGAAGCGAGGGTAGACTTCTGGTAAACATTGTGTTTGATGGCAAAATGGATGGAAACAAACTTATTATCTAGGAATAGCCACACATTTATTTAAATGACGATGGAAGTAAAAATTTTTGCTGAAACTGACATTATTAATACATGCGAATAAAGAATGAATTATGATATTGTTAATTAAGTACCTCTCGCAGGTCTATAAAAGACTCACGAATTGCTTCCATACAAGCTGTCAAATCTAATGCTGCCATTCGCAAAAATACGGCTTTGCGCAAAATTTTCCGTCTTAAATACTCCCTCTTTTCATCCTTTACATGTGCCAGCTGCAGCAAATTCAGTGCTTGGTCAATTTTCTCCGTGTTAATCAATGACTGTGTCCATTAAAAACAAAAAGATCATGTTGTAATAATATATCAAATTAATAAAAACTTAGAGCTTGGTTCCGAACAGTGAACAGTTTAACATTTCTTGTGAAACTGACAACTAACCTCTACTTGCTCATCTACAGAAATTGGTGCAAATCTGTACAAACTTCGAGCTGTTCCGACGTATAACTTTCCCTCAGTTAGGGCCAAACATTTGACACCAGGAAATGGAATTATATTGCTTGTTGTTGGGTCATGTAAACTAAAAAAAACGTAAACCAGTTTAAAAATGAACATAAGAAAAAATACAGTGCTTTTTTCTATTTTACCCGTACCTATTAACATAAATGACGTGATTTGCAGCAGCGACCACGTTTAATCCATCTACCACAATTTCGTGAACTTTTTCATGCCATATTATTGGAGGGCGTTC
>JAHZNE010003722.1:0-15026 GCA_027744055.1 Callyntrura sp. NNG-2020
ACGCCGCGTATATTGTAGGGTCCATATAGCCCACCCCCGCAAGACATATCCACATACTCTGTACAGAAATAGCGTAGCACGTAACAATTCCCACGAAAATGCTCCGTTGAATTAGTTTTGTTAACACACAACTTATTATGGTCAAACGATTGAAATATTGAAAAAAGTCCCTGCTATTGTGTACTCGCCAGGTGAGTATCCTAATCATTTGTTCAATATTTAAAATTACGATGATCACACCAATACCCGTGTAGTTAATGGCTCGGGTAGCTTCTAAAAATCCGGGTAGTAGAAGTACCGCTCGAAATAGTACCAAACCGATAATCAGTGGGATACTGCGGTACATCGGATTGGGCATCCAGTCCTCCAGTACCCAATAGGGACCATCCAAATTCCAGACGAGACAAACTAAGAGCAGCATGTATGGCAGGAAATTCATTCCTTGCGCTATCAAAAAGAAAAGTTCCACGTGCGTCATTCTGTGGGATGGGTATAAATAGCCAATTTCGTACTCTAAAATAAAAGACATTTCGTTAGCTTTGTTTGCACTGAAACATTATCGATCGTAAGTTTAATTTCTGCTGTGTTGTTGTCCACCTACTTATATAGATTTCTTGCTTCAATTGAATAAATTGGTTAATGGCGTCGCAGTACTTGGGTTTTCTTAGGCAGGTTATTCCCCATGCGCTGGATAATGCAGTAGAAAATATAGAGAATCCTGTGGTCAAAATACAGAAGGGGATAACTCCAAACTTTTCCCGTTTGAAGATGGGCTCTGTTCCTAAAAGTGTAAACGCAGCTGAGCCAGAGGAGGAACACGAATCCGTTTCCGATCCACCAGAAAATCCATTTACGCTTCTCTTTGTTAACCTGTAACCTTTGTGCCTTTGGATCCCACTTTACGGGAATTTGATAGAGGTAGGAGTTGACAATTAGCATTATGTTTAGGGCCTTCTGTTCGTATTTAGTCAACATTGTAAAGCAGAAATTAGTTAAACTTTGACACAAGTCACTCTGTAGATGTTAACTTGTTAAAATTTGTAAAGACGATGACAGAATTCCTTTGTAGACAGAAGAAGAATGTCAACTTTTTTTCGAATGTGTATATATTGTACATTACACGGGCTATTTTTTAAATTCAGGTACTAAGCATGAAAGCATAAATTTCTTTACTAATTTTTAATGAGTTTACTTTTTTGTTAGAAAATATGTCCAGGAACATATTTATTATAATATGTCATGTTGTCTCGGCCAAAAATGTTGTTTTCCTGTCTTAGAACATATACACGCTTTTGTATTGATTAAAGTTTTTGCTACGAAACCAACAAAAAGTCAGTCGAACAATACAACATTGTGTCGTTGGCTCGATGGTAAATTTAAGGTAGCTTATCCTCCTTTTCAATATTTTAACCTTAATACTATTTTTATTAAAACATGTTAACCAAATCAAAATTCCAAACCCGTGGCAGAATACGACTAAAAATTACAAGTATTTTTTTTATTAAACATGAAGCGAATCAAACATTTTTTAAATAATGAAAAAAGCTTTCATGTAAGGAAATGCGAAAATATAGTTTCATATTAGCCAATATTTTCAGTTTTTCGGTGTCGGTCTTTAAAAAACATTGGCTAAACTTTTCGATATTTACAATACGGATGTTAGAACATAAAAAATGAAAAAAGCCCAAATGCATTAACATACATGTATTAAAACCGTTGACGTCTGTAGTTGTGAGGTCAAAGACATAATTTTTGTGTGTGTGACAATTTTACCATATATAATGATCGCTAAATTAAGATATTCTTTTTATTTAGTGAAATACATTACAGCACTGAATAAATTAATACATGGGGGCGTGGAGGCGGAACTCCCCCAAATTTAAGATAAAGATGTTTACTTGATGCTGGCAATGAGAAAACATGACATTAAGCTATACCACTCAATCTTGAATGATTTATAATTAGAAGTACGGGTTTTTGTGGAGATGGATGGTGAATTATGTAAAATAAATTACTCATTTTAACGTTTATATCTGGAAAAACAATTTTATGTTGGGGATAAAAATGTTTTGTCACTAATGTACCATTTAAATGGAAAAATCGCCTTTATGTGTAGTAAAAGTAATTATGTCTAACACTTATTATTATTCTTTAATAATTGTTGGGTCTTATTTATATTTATATAAGGCTGGATTTGTAACAAAGCATAATTGCTAATGGGAAAAATGAAAACGAATTAGGATAATATGAAATAGAATTTTTTAACTTAATAGTCAGAATTTATTAATAAATCATCTCTAAACCGGAAACATAAAAAACGAGGCCAATCTACGAGTAAACTCAACTAAATGAAAAAAATTGAAAATGTAGCAGGGATGAGCCCTTCTCTCATTGTTGTACAATGTTAAAATTTCAAAGGATTTTTAAATTGTTAAAAAAACTAATGTATTAAAACTATTTCTCAAGCAATAAACTGGTGTGAGCTACAACTACAACTTTACTCGGCTATTATATTGATCATCCCAATGCATTTTCAATAAACTTCTCAATGGTTAAGTCTCATTTGTATTACTGTCCTGTTTATCCCGTTCTTCGCCCTCAATAGCAGCAAACGCAACCTCCCCGCTTGACACATTCATTACTGGCGCAGTAACAGTCCACATACACTGGACCCGCAGACTTGCCGCGAAAATCCAACGGACTTGCACTGGACAATTGAATCTGATACGTCAACGCTATTATTAACATCAGGGTAAAAACTGTCGCCACCAAATAACTCACCCGGAAACTTTGATGAATCTTCCCAGACACCATCCTTGTAAGTACCTGTTAAAATGACGCTGATTAAAGTATATTCATTTAATTAATAAGACGGCGTGTAAGACAACCTACCTTAGGCACACAGTTCCTTGCTACTGCAATACTTGCTCTGTCAAGTGTCAATGGAATAAAATTGATGGAGATTTAAAAAAAAATCAGTTTCGTTTTATAGTTAGCTCCGGACCCCATATTTGCGGTGGTAACAATATTGACGTATGTCGTATTTGCAGATTCTGAAGAATTACCGAAGCCCAAGAGAAAGAGTTCACGTGATGTGGTATCAGTAGTGAACGAGTGATAACAAGAGCGTTGGAAAAAGCAAGTAGGTAGTACTGATACAAATATGAATACAACACTCAATAGTCGGATCCTACTCTTTGAGTAGAACCTATCGCATACCACGCAGTTAAAGGTAGGTCATAAGAACAACAAAAACTGGCAATTTCTCACTTTGCCCCGCAGTTATATGCTGGGGCAATGTGAAATTTGAATTCTACTCAAAGAGTAGTACCTTTTTGATACCTCACACGTCATATTGCGAAGTATCCAAAGGGAAAGGCGAAATTTGACCTTTGCCCCATATGGCGCCACATAGGGTCATCCTAGTAAGACCATACTTGGTATAACTGTATACCTCATTTAGGTGTACTTATATACCATGTTTAGGGAGTGGTCCATAATACTAAGTAAAAGTGACCTTCATTTTGAAGCACTTCCGGTGGCGCCACATGCTCCAAAATAAGAGGTGCAAATGTATAAAGGGTCCTTGTTAGTTTGGCGAAAACAGAATTTTCTAATTTCTTTTCGTTTTGAGTTATCGCGCCTACGGCCGGCCGGATATCTACGGAGACGAACAGCGATCCCAATAGCTAGTACTTACAGTCCTACCTAATAACGCATGTTGTCCTATAAATTCCCCACTTCCTTCGTAGAATTGTAGCAATAACAAATATGAGCTACCGTCATCCGTCATCCAAATTTCAACAGTATGTATGCAAAAACATTGAATGGAACCAAAAGAACAGGACAATTAATTAAAAATTAATTTCTGGAATCACTATATGAGCATATTGTATACTTGCTGTAATAGTGCTTGGTAGAAAAATGCACATAGGTAGAAACCACTTCCTTCGTTTCGGTTTTCCTTCAAACAACCTTTCTTGATAAGGCCACCGTCAATCTACTAATTTATTGTTCATTTTCCAGAAAAATAATTGAAAGACGAAATATGTCTGCAAGTAATTCGCAGTGAATAAAAAATGCATTTAATATCTGTTCTCTGTTATTTCCTAATTTTTTCCAAAAATTTCACATGGGGGCGGGTAGTCTCCGCAGTGGGAACAGCCCCTCCCCAGGTGCACATTTCATTTCCGGATGTGGGCGACAAAGACTTTCAAAATGAGACGATGGCCGTTATCACGAATTCGAACCCTGATTTTGAAATGCTGTGTACAGCGGACTACCCTGTAGAATGGATTCTTCACTACGAACAGGTTGGTAATATCACTCTCAACGGAGTTATTTCTAATTTCAGAAAGGTTATCTTAACATTTTTAGGGGGATGATGGAATCAGTGAAACAACCAAAATGGCGGAAACGCGTCGTTATGCTAAAACGTTTGAAGACGTCACCTCTTACAACTACACGGCCCGACTGAGAATGGCGTACCGGGGAAACCTCCTGGTTTTGACGAACTTCACTTGCCAAAGGACTGGAGTTTCCGACGGATTGCAAAGAACGCACGTGCGCATGTCATATCAAAAGGGGAAGACGCTGATCATCTTGGAAATATTGAAAAACCACAGTCGAATAAGTGCTCCGCCCGCCAAAACTGGAAATAACCGATGTGACAGTGCGATTGCAATCGTACACCCGCCGCCACCGGATGGAAATAAGGTAACACCTTGCTTCAGGTGCGAACAACCCGGGGATGGAAAGCAGCTGGAGTTGGATTTCCACCAGTGTCTTTCTCCCATTCAATGCCAGAGCACGTTGAGCTCCCACAAAAAAGGGAAAACGTGCCTGCGTAATGTGACCAAGGAACCGGATCTTTGCAAATTTAATGGCCAGACGAATTTCAATCCCGGATTGGTGCTGTGCAAAAATTCCGGTTCTGCTTTGGCCCAGTTCTACTTTTTTGGGTTGTATCGGGGGGACTCTTTGGATGATGACTGGGTACCAGCGCCCCCAGTTTGTAAGGTTTGCTTATCAATAAAAGCAGAAGTTCATTTCATGAATTATTTTAATGGCGACTGGGGTTTCCACCAGATTTTGACTGGGAAGACGCAAACCCCTTAGAAATGCTGTATATCCACCCGCTTACACAGGATCGAGTATATCTCGGACAAGCTATCACCATCACCTGTGAATACTCCCGCTACTATTATTCCTTGGGCTCTTGGTTCGGACTTTACACTGAGGCAGACCCGGTTATTGAGTACATACAAGGTATGCAGGGTTGTCGGAACCGGGGGGGGTACAAGGGGGACAATCCTCTCTTGTAACTTATCCAAGCCCCTCCCTATCCTTCTAATATAAAAAAGGCTTAAAATGGGGGAACTGTCCCCCCACACCCCCTGTTCCGATAGGTTAGAAAATATGCAAATGTATGCTTACCTCCACTTAACTTGAACCCTGTTTTCTTTTCAAGCCACTGACATGCGACCGTGTATAAGGAGAATTGAAAGTCCAGCCCGACATAACTGTACAGAGGATGAGGAATGGCGAGGGACTTATGTTTCTACAATAAATTTCACATTGAAACACGTTGGCCCCCATCGAGTGTACTGCTTTGGCCCTGTTTGGAACTCCCCCTCGTGGGTGAATACTTCTCTTTCATTTAATGTGGAAACAGGTGATAGTATCAAAATATAATGACCACACCTGTCAAAGTACTTGTTTTCTAAATGTAGCCAATGATCTGCTGATAAATAGGCGTTTCTCCGAAAATTATTTCGGTAATACCCATCGGTGACCCAGAGTTTGTGGTGGGGCAACTTGATAGGGAATTGATGTGCACGTATTTCGGGCGACCTGTTCCAAACGTAACGTGGACGACAACAGCCAGTGAGGTAATTAAAACAACCTTCGACATTTATTTTTGGGATGTATTACTAATGTTGTTCTCACAATGCCCCATTGCAGAGACAGTATAAAAGTTACCAAAAAGATAACTATACGAGCGTCATCCAATTTTTCGAAATTGGTTACAAGACCGCGGGCAGGTATACCTGTCATGTGGCGTCGTACTTGGGCCAGGACTCGAAATATTTTGACATTAAAGCTGGTATTTGATTACAACATAAGCCATGACATAAAAACAGAAAGGAAATTTAATATTGCGTTGCGGTTACATTTTTGTAGCGGCACCCCCCACACTCTCCACTACAGCCATCGTCGTCATTTCCTTGGCTGTGGCATTTGTCGTTGTAATTATCTTTGTTGTCATATGGCGAATGCGACAAATTATTCGAGCGCAACAGGAAACTCTGCGGGCCTTGACAGAGGCAGAAATTAACGAGTTTATCTTGGGAAATCCGGACTTGCTGAGGGCCCAGGGGAATGCCTACTTTAACTCGGCAAACACCATTGAAGCTTTGCCTTACAAAGCGGAATATGAAATACCTCGAGACAAACTGTTTGTTGGTACGCTGCTATTTATAGCCACAGGCGCCGAAAGCGGGGGGACTATTGGGGTGGTGTGACACATTCCCCCCGGTCCCCCAGTTGTTCCGTTGCCACTGCTTTTAGTTGAATAATTAAAACCCTTAAATCTTCTTAAAACATTCCGGATAACTTGTTTTTTTTCCGTTGTAGATCATGCGGTAATTTTGGGTCAAGGAGAATTTGGGGTTGTCCATAAAGGGACCGTCGAAGGTTCCATCGTGTCCCACTATGCCGAGCTGTGTGACCGTGTCCTGGAAACGGAACGGTTGGAAGTAGCGGTTAAAATTTGCAAAGGAAAATTAGACGTGGTCAACTTCAAGGCGCTTTTGAGTGAAATTAAAGTGATGACCTACTTGGGATCCCACGAACACATTGTCAGTTTAATTGGCGCATCCACCGTTAACATTAGAGAGAGTAAGGTTGACACCACAAATAGCTCCAGTTATGCATTAATTCACATGAAAACAATGAATATGTTCCTAAGCTCCAACATTATACCGTAGGAGAGCTATTTATTGCCGTGGAATTTTGTGAGAATGGAAGCCTTAAAAATTATGTACAGGAAAGGAAGAAAAATTTTGTTGCTGAAAAAGATCGAAGCGAAGATAGCTTGACATTGAAGATGCTGCTTCAGTGGACCCGTCATATAGCGGAAGGGTTGGAGTACATTCACTCAAAAAGGGTGGGCCATTTTTACATTTGCACTTCTGTTGAAGTGGAGGTTTAACGAAGTATTTTTTTTTTAAATTTTGTAGATAATTCACGCCGATCTGGCTATTCGTAACGTCCTGCTGACCACAAATCTAACGGCAAAAATTGGGGACTTTGGGTTGTCCCGCCAACTCGTCGATTCTGCTAGCTACACCAAAACCACAAAAGTATTTAAAGCATCGTATAGCACAAAAATATATTAGGTTACAATTTGCAATTAAGTTTGTGTTTGGGAATTTAGTGTGCCCTGCCCTGGAGAAACATGGCTATAGAATCCCTGAAGAACTTGACCTTTTCTGTGAAGTCCCGGGACTTAACTACACGATGGAGTTTACTTCTTTGCTGGAAACGGGTCTACGTTTGTATAAGCCACCATTGGTTTCTAATTCGATGTAAAATTTAAAACAATTTCTACTCTTTTATTTCACCATTTATCAGATGCTTGTCTGATCGTCTAATTTATTTTTAATTATCTTTAGGTATGATTATATGCTACTTTGCTGGACCATTGAGCCCAATGATCGTCCTTACCCGGCTGACGTTATACCGTTATGTGCCAAAGAAGAGAATAAGATGGAGTCGTCGTCATATTTATTAATTACGCCTATTTAGATTGCAATTTTATTTAAATTAAACAGAAATATTCTTATGCACATTAAAACAGTAAAATGTTGATCAATCTTCAACCATAGTGGTCTCAAATTTTCTTTAGGACCGCCCCATCCATATGTATTTTTTGCCCACATCGTTTAGAAAAATGAAAGTTAGTATTTCGTTGACAGGGTATATCTAACTGATCCACAGGGCTGAAGTATCAGGGGGGACTAGGGGGACATTCATATCCTGTAATACATTATGACTCCTCCCCCTCCTATCCTTTAATGTTAAATCTCAAAATCCAGGGTGGGGGGGGCATGTCCCCCTCGTCCCCCCGGTTTCTACAGCCATGCTGATCCATTATTATAGCATATAAACAAAGTTTGGTAACTACTTATGATACAAACCTTGCATATCCCTGGAGATCCAAGGTCAGGTAAATTAACATTTTGTTGTTAAAAAATTACCATGTTTCTGTTTTATTTTTCGTCTTCAGTTTCCGGAAGACTAATTAGGCATTAATTTCAGCAGCTGGAGATTGTTACCTCATAAACAAATGTAAGGATTAAATTTCATGTTCATTTTGTGGTTTTCCTCTAACCCGCTTTCTGGAATAAGGCTACAATACCAGAATGGTACTGCCAGTATGTACAAAGCAAAAATGAGACTAAGGATTCTTTTCGGCAAACATATTATCTGTGGAAGATACTGTAACTATTTAGTAGCTCGGGTGGCAATATATATCCGGTATGGATCTACTTGTTAGTAATATATTACAGTGACAGTAATTAACTAAAAAATTGTTCCGAAAAATTCAACGGGGTAACCAGCATCAAAAACTTGAGAAATAATAACTAAAAATGTACGGGGTTGTAGGGTACTACGTGTTCTTTGTTCTAACCGTGGATCAGACATGGGGGCAGTCGCCTTCAAAGAGGGAGGAGCCAGCCCCTCCCTCGGTGCAAATATCTTTCCCGGACATTGGCGACAAAGACTTTCAAAATGATACTATGGCCATCATGACTAATTTAAATATTGATTTCGAGATGTTCTGTACAGCGGCATACCCTCTAGAATGGATTTTCCACTACGGTCCGGTAAGTAACGAACAAAAGACTTTCAAAGGACCCCATTTTTATTTCAGAACGGTCTGTTTGTCCGTAGGGCGACAAAGGCATTAACGAACACGCCAAAGCAGCTCGAACGACCCGATTTGCCAAAAAGTTTGAAGACGTCACCTCCTACACATATACAGCCACGTTAAGAATAGCTTACCGCGGTATTCTCCACACTTTGACCAACTTCACCTGTCAAAGGGCCGGAGTACCCCCCGGAATGGAACGCACCCACGTGATAATGTCGTCCCACCAGGAAAATTTGCTGATCTACCTAAACATATCAACTGCCCCACCGGAAACGCCCCACTACCGCACCCCCTCCCCATTTCTCGATGACAACCAATGTGATCACGCGGTAGTCTTCGAATATCCTCCCCCGCCCGTCGGCGATAAAGCCGCGCCTTGCTTCAAGTGCGAGGACCCTACCACCGGAAATGAGCTCGAGTTGGATTTCAACGAATGCATTTCTCCCATTCAGTGCGAGAGCACGCTGAGCCCCTACAGGAAAGGGAAGACATGCCTGCGTAATGTGTCCACCATTCCGGAAAATTGTAAATACGTTGGCGACGTAACAGACTTCAATCCGAAGATAGTATTGTGCAAAAATTTTGGTTTTGTGCTGGCCCAGTTCTACTTTTTTGGGTTGTATCGGGGGGACTCGCTGGAGGACCTTCTGGTGCCGTCACCCCCAATTTGTAAAAAAAATCATGCAGAAAAATCCTGAAGATATACCGTTATGATTTTTTTAAATTTATTTTTCATATTTTTTAGATTACAATTGGGAAGAAGTGAACCCTTCAGACATGCTGTATATTCATCCCCTAAAAGAGGATCGTGTATATCTTGAACAAGTCATCTCTCTTACTTGTGAGTACTCCCATTACTACTTTTCCTTGGGATCTTGGTTTGGAGTTTATACAGAGATGGACGGGCTTTTCGAACATATACGAGGTACACCTCCTTAAATGCTGTCATCTTAATCCCTTAAATCGTTCCATAACTTTCTCTTGTTTCCGGAAAAGCCGTCGAGACTCGGCCATGTATCCCGGGAATTGAAGGCTCGAAAACGTTCAACTGCTCGGAGGCAGATAAATGGCGGGGAACTTATTTCGCCGCGGTAAACTATACTGTTAAACAAGTAGGTTCGCATCAGGTCTACTGCTTTGGCCCGGTTTGGAACTCCACCGCGTGGATAAACGCTTCCCAGTCGTTTTTCGCTCATAAAGGTAACATCAACGGGGTTTGATTTGATTGTTTTACTGTTTTGTATTGTCAGAGAACTGCTTTTCATAATGTGACATCAAAGAGATGACCTTGAGGTAAAATATATTTTCTTATGCTATTAGGGGTTTCCCCGAAAGTCACTTCCTTAGAAGCCGTTGGTAACCCCAAATTTGTGATGGGACAACGTGACAGAGAATTGGTGTGTACGTATACAGGGCATCCCGTTCCTAATGTAACGTGGGTACAACCGAATAACGAGGTAATGACAATGATATTTCGCTTTGACGTAATGTCCTATCTTCAATTTTGACCTAATGACCCATCTTCAATTTTGACCTAATGACCCATCTTCAATTTTGACCTAATGACCCATCTTCAATTTTGACCTAATGACCCATCATCAATTTTGACCTAATGACCCATCTTCAATTTTGGCCTAATGACCCATCTTCAATTTTGACTTGGTTACCCATCTTTAATTTTGACCTAATGGCCTTTCTTTATTGTTTATTGTTAACTTTTAACGCATTTCTTTCCCGATTATAGACTCACTACACAGTTTTCCGAAAAGATAACTACACCAGCATCATCAGATTTTCTGAAATTGGCTATAACACGGAAGGCACACATATCTGCTCCATACATTCATTTATGGGTTCGAACACGAGGAATTTTACAATACATCCTGGTATTTGGTTTTCGTTTGCATAATGCAATCATGCACCTGGAAAATTTAAAAAAAAATCATCATGTAACCATGCTTTTTCACAGTACCTGAGGCACCTGCGCCCCTGTCCACAGCGGTAATTGTCATCATTTCGTTGGCAGCAGGTCTTGTGGGGTTAACTATCTTTCTTGTGATTTGGCGAATGCGTCGAATTATTCACATGCAACGGGAGACGTTGCGTCTCTTAACAGAGACGGAAATTGACGAATTTTTTCTGGGCAACCCGGATTTATTGATTGCGGAACAAAACGACTACTTTAATACGACAACGGCGATTGATGCATTGCCTTACGACATTCAGTTTGAAGTTCCCCGGGAAAAATTGTCGATTGGTAAGGGAAAGAATATAAGATAGGCAGTCTGCCATTGCCAAAATTATTTTATTTTAATTTTTTTTTAGAATATTCCCAGATATTGGGTCATGGAGCCTTTGGCGTGGTGCACAAAGGGACCATTGACGCTTTAATAGTATCTCCAGAAAGCGGGAGAAAGTGTTCCGGTGTTCCGATTTCCGCCGCGGGCCAGTTGGAAGTGGCGGTTAAAGTTTGCAAAATGGACCTGGACGTGGCCAACTTCAAGGCGCTCCTCATCGAAATCAAAGTGATGGCTTATTTAGGGTCGCACGAGCATATTGTCAATTTAGTGGGCGCTTCCACGGCTAACATTAGAAACAGTGGGTGTTAAATTAAAATAGAAAAATGCAAACTGCGACGCCATTCAGGATGTTAAATCGTTTGATCTTTTTGTATTCTGCAGGAGAGTTATACATCGCCATGGAATTTTGCTCGAATGGAAGTTTAAAAAGTTACCTGCGACAAAGAAAGAAAAACTTTTCGCAAGAACAGATTTCCACTCTGGAGGGCTTGTCACCCAAAATGTTACTCCAGTGGATACAGGACATGGCGGAGGGTCTGGAATACATTCACTCCAAAAAGGTGACAGGCGTTCTGAAGCGCTTTAAGCTAACCTCTTTCAATAATAGGAGGTAATGATAGAAACAACTTGTGCGGTTTATTTTTTTTAGATTATTCACGCAGATCTCGCCATTCGGAATGTCCTCCTGACAAAAACATTGTCGGCAAAAATTGGGGATTTTGGATTGTCTCGCCAACTGGTCGATTCCGCCAGTTACACCAAAACTACTAAAGTAATTGTAATTAATATACCTGTCAGTCTCAAATATGAGGACATGAGGTGGACATGGCCCCCCTGTGCCCTAACCACTGGTATTACGTTTTCCAAAATGCATTGATTTTTGTTCTTTCGAATTTAGTGTCCGCTGCCCTGGAGAAACATGGCGGTAGAATCCCTAAAAAATTTGGAATTTTCCGTCAAATCCGACATGTGGTCATTTGGAGTTACCCTCTGGGAACTGTTCACTTTAGGGGACCTACCCTACCCCGGACTTAACTACACTACAGAATTCCCTTCTCTGCTGGAAACGGGGCTTCGACTATACAAACCCCCGTTGGCATCGAACGCTATGTAATTTTCCGATCACCCCCTTCCCCTGTAACTTTGAACTTTGACGGTTTACATTCAATATGTTTCTTTAGGTATGACTACATGTTACTATGTTGGACCATTGAACCTGCTGATCGCCCCAACTCCGCCGACGTGAAAGTCATCTGCACCAAAGAAATGACGATACTGGATACAACGTCTTATCTCAACTTTCTTTGAAGACACACTGTAAAATTTGAAGTTAAGGATAAATTTACTTTTAGGATAAAGAACAATGGTTAAACTGTTTTAAATGTAATTAAATACAATCTTATGATGTGGGAGTCATATGAAGTTTATAAAAATGTCCAACTACCACAGTAATGTTCACAAGACAATCAATTAAGACTGGGGTTCCAGTATAAGGGGGGACGAGGGGGATATTCCTATCCTGTAATATATTATGCCCCCCTCATATCCTTTAAAGTTAAATCTTAAATTCCAGGAGTGACATAGCCCCCTCGTCCCCCCGGTTCCGACACCCCTGCAAGACAAAAATAAAAAAAGACAACTATAAAAATTCCTATCTTCTTTAGCAGCACCGCTTTGCTTTGCTCTCAATCATTTCGTTCAGTCGCTTCGCTCATCCCTAAAAAGTGGGCTATTGCGTTGAGACGTAACAACTTCCAACAAACATGTGAAGTAACACGTAATTACTCCAATGAATGATTTGAAGAACAAAGCCATTTTATAAAACCATTCCTCTCACCGCCACTCGCGGTGACAAACCAGACCTCAAAACAGAAATGCTACACGTCCGGGTTTATTTCGTGTGGTCTTACCAGTTAGCAGCCAACAAGTGTAATTAATACAATCCTACAAAAAACAAATCGACAAAATAAATTGCGCTTCTGTTCCAGTCCACATAAGATGACAAAGACAAAGAAATGTGTATGTTTTTGCGGCTTTTCAAAAAATTCCATACATTCAATTTATATCATCATCATCACCGCTACCACTTATGGCTATGTATGGTTTACAGATTGTACAGCTTGTGCCATGATAATGAATTCAACTGTGATGATGTGCCCCAATTCCAGTCATTTTAACTCACAAGACAACTGCTCTTGTTAGATATTCTTCATTCATCTTTCATTGAAACTGGCTTCAAACCTGTTTTCGCCAAAGGCGCTGCCGCTGCATTGTAACAGTGAACTAGAGCTACTGCGTCTTACATGAAAAGGAGCACGCGTTCATAACGTGAAGGTATGCTTCCTTATACGGGCTTCGGATGAGCGGCTCAATTTTGTAACAAACAACAACAACAACAAGAACAACAACATCTTGTTATATAAAATATAAACAACTCAACAGGTGCAGCTGGGGCTGGTAACACATCCTCGCTGAAAAAAGACAAAGATCAACACATTTCATCTGAATGTACCTCTTACTACGTTGTCCCTCGATCACGACACGATCACCACAAAAATATTGGCCGATCAAGGAAATATGGAAAGGCGTATATAAACAACAACAGCTACTCTTTTCGCTGTGGCTGTGGTCATTAACCTTTTTTGCACATCGTAACTTTTTGCACGTTGGGGCATCAACAGAGTATGGTACTGGTTGACTTGAAGAGATGCAGGGAAGACACGAGCAGCACCATTTTTGTCGTTCTTGAAAATTGCGAATGGCTACGATGGAAAATTTCGCTGTAGTCGTCCTATCAATGAGGAGCGCGAAAGATCAGAAGGGCACTACATTTTACCCCGAAGCAATTTCATCATCATCATCTTCTTCTTCTTCATGTAAGCATTCGGCATTCATAATAAACCGTTTTGTTTATATGCATAACATGCGTAATTGCATCATTCAATATTTTTGCACGTGCTGTGATGTACTGTGGGTAAGATACGATGTTACTGCGACGAGATCACCACACAACGGCAAATGAAGAGCGTCTTTTGTCGTGTAAACATGCGTAGTTAGTTGTGTACGGGCAATGGCCTCGGTGGTGCTTTGGGTTATCATTTTGAAAATTATTTGAGAGTGATGGTGTTTGAGAAGAAATTTTTGTTTATTTTTGGTGGTGATTCAACTTGAGGAGTTTGCAATTTGAGGCAGTTATAACATGTGCGCAGCGCAAAATGACGGGGGCTCGAGACGGCAATAATAATTTCGCTGGGGGTCATCACAGTTTGGAGGTGGCTTCAAGCGAGGAAGATAACATGGAAAATCCATTACTGAACCACTTGGTAAGCATTTTGGAAGGGCGTGAGCGTATTTACAGGAAATTGTTGGGTTAAATGTGATGTGCTTCACTCTTTCTGATAGGTAGTGTCAAAAGTGCTGTCCTTCGGGGAGTGGACCATTGACGACCTGAAAAAATTCCGGTTGGTGTGTTCATTGTGGTACAATGTGTTGTTGGACCAGTGGCGTCAAACGGTCCTCCTCCGGATATCGGAAACGAACAATTGGCCCCAGTTACCCCAAGGGGGCGTTTCGGTAATAGAATTGGGAAAATTGATTACTGGCGGGGGTGAAGATGGTGGCGGCGACGGTGTGTACCAGTTGGTTCGAAAACCGTACTCCAATTACAAGATGTCTGGAGGTCTCTCACGTTACCCCAAAAATACGGGAAATTACGACCTTGAAAAGGAATTGTGGTCTTTGGTGATTGCGCCGTCCGTACGACGGCTTACAGTGGAAAATTGTTATTT
>JAHZNE010003723.1:0-33010 GCA_027744055.1 Callyntrura sp. NNG-2020
AGAACTTATTTTAGCAACTTGCTAAAATAGAGTTTTCAATTTAATGATCGTAGTACAGTTCGCAGAAGTGGAGTATTTCGTGCAACAGAATTTGCAACGCTAAGAGATTGGTAAAACGGTATGACGTGCTTATAGAAGGTTGATAATACTGTTACGTATATGTGTGTAAGTGGCAGTATAGTTTTCACCAACCAAATAAGTATGTAGTGAAAGCAAAAGTACGAATATATAAAACAGATTTTCATTTATTTATTCAAACACATGACATTTCATCGCATTCAAAACTTACTACCTATTTTGCGTATAGGTATTCACATTTCCCTTATCTTTTTTTGTGCACGTCTCGTAGAGTACTGCTTTGAATAGGCCTGCCTTTCTCAGTTTTAAAGTAAATCCACAATGTGGTAAGGATAACAAATAATACAAATATGTTACCAAGTATGGTTAAAACTAACACTACATTAATGGCTAATGCTCTAAATGGTGGTACAAAGGGAGCCCCAAATAGCAGAACTGCTAGTCCTGACATGAAACCCATTGACAAAATCAATTGAAGTAGAGGAGACATGCTAACGAATTATTAACGCAATCTACTTAACAATAGTATCCCACTTAATATTTAAAAAAATGTAATGTAGCAAAACCCAATCGTCGTAGACTATGCAGTTATTGTACAAAATATTCTTTTTCAAATTTTTCAAAATCTTCTTCAGTAAAAATTGAGTCAGTCTGTTTTCCCTTCTTTTGTTTTGATCGCGATTTCTTTGGTTTTCCGCTCGTTTCTGCTGCAGGTACGGTTAATGCAACTGAGGGTTTGCCAGTGGTTTCCTTCCAGGTCCCTCCAACTTTGTGATCTAACGCTTTTAAGATCTTTAGGTTTTGTTTAAATACTCTGTCTTTATCCAGTTTCTTAGTTTTCTTCCGAGGTTTGAATTTTTCTGAAAAGATTTCATAAAAGAAAAGTAACAATCATACTTTATAAAAAAATTCTGATTATGTATAACCGCTAAATATGCCATCCGTGCATTATTTTGGACAAAAATAATGAGCCTTCATACAAGTACATAAAAACTTGATTTTATTTATACGTAGAAAAATCTGAAATGCAGTTACGCTAGCTAAAAAAAATTGCAATTTGAAGATGCCAGATAACAACTAAATGGCAGTTTTAAGTACACTAGAACGGCGTGATTACTGTAGAATAACGCGCAAATCATATAACTTTATATAAAATCTGCAGACAGCATTCCACTGTTGACTGTCAACTATGCTATATGCAACATTAAACTCTAATAAAAATGAGATTGTACACCCCTTCAAAAAGTGCCCGTCGGAAGTTATTACATCTCCAAGTTTAACTTACTTTTAGATCCTTTAGACAAATTTTCCAGTTTTTCTTCTGATAAGAAAATTGTTGTCGCGTCTAGAGCTTTTCTCACAAGCGAGGCCGACATTATCTGTTAACGAGCAACTAGTTACCGTCAGTCAGTTATCTAAACTGTTTAACAGCTGTTCCTACGTTCTATTGGCACAAAATTAACAGATTGTGTGGAGTAAAATATTGTTGTCAGCTTAAGAATTAATTAATACAAAAACAATAACATGAAATTAAATGAAACATTAATTCTTTACAGTAGTTTCGCAGTTCATAGTTTTAAATTTTGTTCTAAACATTGGCTTACTCGACGGAAAGTAAACAAAAAGCACTTGCATCTTGCATTGCGGCAGCATGTGCATGGAAAGGGATGTTTAGTGTTGTGTGTGCACGTTTTTCATGGCATGTGAGTGTATCTGTATTATTATTGTCATTCATTTTGTTACTGGTAGCCCGTGAATGCGAACGTGTGCTAATGCAATAATGTGGTTTTCTTTAAATGTAAATGTCCTCCTATGCCGTTGTGTGTGACCGACGCGACGATAGAGCTCTGGTTCTGAAGTAATTGTAAAACTTACAATTTAGTATTAGTAACCCTTCAAAATGCATATGAAATTTATGTCCGGTCGTCTATACTGTATAAAGGAAACATTTTTATCTACAATATGCATAGAATAGGAATTATATAGTTTATATTGAGACTTATCAATGAAATTTTGGTTATGCATTTTTGAGCTATGAGTTTTTATGATAAAATTGAAATTATAAGTGACATATCGTTTATCCAATGGAGAGCATCACATTTACATCGACAATATAATTTTAATACACGTGTGTCGTAAAGCTTTCTTAAGTACACATCTCGTTGTAGGGATTGCACACATGAAAATTATGAGTTGCTTTATGAATCATAAAGTAACTCATATTTTCATGATACGTTTTGCGGGCCGTGATTGATGATTGAAGGTCTATCATTCCCATTCCGAGCCAACAGTAAGCTTCCATAAACACATAACACGTAACTCCGTAATACGTTTAAAAAGTCAAATTTAATATATATTTTTCTCCTGGTTATTCACCAACCTGCGGTTGATTCCAGGGCCTATCTTCGAACGCAAGTGAAATACTGGTTTGGTTAAGCATAACTTTAGTTTGTCCAAAATATAAATATGAATGTGTTTTTCGACTTCCATTCCATATTCGTTATATATGCACTGTTGAATCCTTTTTACCAAGCTCCATGTTATTATTATCACGTTTGGAAACCAAAGAAAGAGATAATCATGTAATCATTCTAAGGGCTTCATTCCATGATCTTTGATTGATTATATATATATAAAATGCATGTAACTCATCATTTTTACATCTTTCCATCCATAGTTGATAGTTGCTCTAAAATGATAAAGTTACTTAGACTGAAAAAATGGATGAAGCTGTGGTGTGTCAAAGTTGATTAGTGTTGAGTATATGAGTAAGGGACACGAAACACATTCTACGAAACTAGGTGCTGGAGGGCTTCGCAATCATCAAAGAGAAGCATGTGTATGAAACTCGAAGAATACTACTTTTCGGACTGTTTATATACCTTTCCTCCTTGCTCACATTCACAGTCCCAATCTTCATCTTTTACTTACTCGTCCCAGTCCCACACAGATGACAGAGAGAAACGAAAATGACCATTGCATTGCATAGACAACGAGACAGTTTCAATAACTGTTGCAGCTACACACATATATACAATTAACTCCATAATAGTAAAATTCCTTGTGATATCTAAGCAATTTCCTTTTAGATAATCGATAGTCTATTTAGGAATAGTATGTTGTATATGTACATGTGTAACCTCTTTTGTCACAAGACTTAAAAAACTACCCAAGTGTCTAGCTAGAACCCACAACTGCAACCCATATACTTTCATTTTTCATTTACGTGGTTAGTTAGTGGTTAGTAGATAAACTCCAGCCAATGGAATACCCATCCACCAAGTTGTTCAATTACGAAAACTAGAGAAGTTGGAGGTAGAGTTGGTAAGTATTGATTTTCGAACTAGTATATTCTTGTAATAAACGACGAAGTTCACACGTGCATATATTCACATTGACATTATCTCTTGCTGTCCCTCCTCAAGAAATAAATGCCAATCTTTGGTAAAGGTCATGTAATGGATCGATACACCCGTAATGCACTCCACCACGCCAAGATACTGGGGTTTACAATTATCGATGGAATCCCCACTTTCTGATGTGTAAAAATACTTTTTACACGCATAAAATGCACGTTGTAATTTGTACGTGATGTTCCCATTCGTCTATCTATTTAACTTACCAATAATTTCGCATTAGATTGAATTGTTAAGGTATAGTAATTTCGGCAAACTACAAAGAATGAATTAAGTATACAAAGCAGGAGAAGTTTGTATGGACACATCAAAACCAGTTTATCTTAATCAGATAGTTCGCGTGACTGTGGTTTGTACGTGTTACAATAGTGTTAGCTTAGATATTCTCTAATACATGTATAATTGATATCACGTGCAGTTGATATCAAAAAGTTGATAGCATTTTTGATCCGGGTAGACGAATAAACAAATGTGGTAATTAGTTCTTTTTCTGTCATACTATAGATGGTTTAAGAAACAAAGATGTCGTATAAAAAGTCAACCAGGAAAAGGTCAAGTTTAAGTAAGTCTCGACTTTTAAAAAAATTGTTGCAAATTTGTTGTATAACATAACATAACATTTGTTGCAACTAACATTGTAATATTTTCTTTCTTTTTATATTTTATAGAAAAAGGAGACTCTGTTCTACCGATTGTATTTCAGTCTCGATTAAACGACTTGTTTACACAGATCGAAAAAGAATTTGAGGCTTTGTATTTGGAAAACGTCGCACGTGAGTAACTCATTATCACGTTAATTCTTATTTCCTGTTTACACGGTTGGATGATTTCATACTAATGTTCATGTTATATAAATTTTAGTGCATGAAAAGTTAGAGAGCCTGACAGCTTTACCGGCGGGGACTGAACAACCTGCGAGTCTAACATCTGAACGATCATTTGGAGGTGGAGCATCAGTGGATTGTCCAGATGGGTTGAATACTGAGGCAACGGGAAGTTCACACAAGGCCCAAAATAGTAAAGTGAAAGGCGAAAAGGGTAACAGAGACACAGTTGATTAAAACATGAATGGCATGCACGTGGTTTACATATTCCAGCAATATCATGTACTTTATATAATTTTATCAGGTCTTCCAGGACAGCAAAAAGTTGCATTGCGGTTAAAACAGCAGACACATAAAATAGTATCCAGTTTTAAAACAAATCCCGTGTCCTGTACTTACATCAAAGAGTTCAGCGGACATAAAGACGGAATTTGGGACGTAACTTCAGCACGGCTAGGAATTCCAGTTGTAGGTACAGCATCTGCTGACCATAAAGCAGGCGTTTGGGCGACGGATTCAGGTCGTTGCTTGTTGCGTTATCAGCTGCTGCAATAGCCTGGGAACAAATGGTACTACCGCGAAATACTAATTTGAATAACCATATTGCTATAAATTACATGCTGTAATATGATTCATGTTTTCACAGATTCAAAAAGGGCTTTCCTCTGAAGAAGAATTCGAATCTTCTGAAAAGGAGGAAGTGGACGTTGACAGTGGGGATGGTCCTGTTGGTTTAGCCACTTTACGAACTCCATCATTGGTGCTTAATGGTCATACATCTGTGGTTATATGCGCTGATTGGCTCTTTGGTTAGTATTCCATGCAAATATGACTTTTTGCTTGATTTGTTAAGATTTTTGTAAAGTAATGAAGTAATTAAGTATACAACTGAAAATTAAATAGGTGGGGATCAGCTAATTACAGCAAGTTGGGATCGCTCTGCTTGCCTGTGGGATACAAATACAGGAGAACGTTTACAAAGTTTTTATGGTCATGATCAAGAGCTTAGCTACGCAGCAACTCATCCGTTTCAAAAATTTATTGTCACTACATCAAAAGACGTAAGCCATTGGTATAAGGTGCACGCATAAATGCTAATTTGATAAGCGTCTGATGTAAACACTATCTTTTCCGTTGTAGGCTACGTTCCGAATGTGGGATCTCAGAAGTCCTTGTCACTCCGTTTCGGTATTTCAAGGCCATACAGAGTAAATACGTTGTATTTTTTTAAACCAATTTGATTATTTTAACTAACTCTCATCAGTAACCATATGCAGCTTAAACACGTTACTTTTTGTGTCAAAATCGTAGTAATATTACCAGTGCTGTGTTCACGAAGGATGAAAAGTTGGTATCTGGATCTGATGACAGAACAGTAAAAATATGGGAAATTCGTAATATGAGATCATCACTTGCAACGATTCGATTGGACAGTGCCGTCAATAGGGTTTCTGTTTCATCAAATGGGCTAATTGCCATTCCTCATGACGATAGACATGTGCGAATATTTGATTTGAATGGTCAAAGACTGGGTAGATTACCTAGATCTAATAGACAGGTATTGCATTTTTTGCTGTCATTTAATATATGTATATATATAAGCTTTTCTCTTTTATGCAATATTAAAACTTTGTTCGTTCATGTATTTATGCTCAGGGGCATCGGCGTATGGTCACTTCATCAGCGTGGGGCGAGGATCAAAAATGTAACCTCTTTACATGTGGTTTCGACCGTGTTGTAATGGCCTGGAATGTTCAGCTGAATAAAGATAAGGAGAAGGAGAAAGAAAAGGATAATTAAATTATTATTTTGAAGTGAATTTAAGCGCTGCTTTCATTTTCCTTATGAGTAATTGTCAGCATTTCGTTAAACTTTGTTCTTCTTATGTTGAAAAATAATGAACTGTGTACCCCCTTGCGTGTGATGTTCCTGCTACTTATAGTACAAGAAGTGGTGTGCAGTTTCGCACATGCCCATAATTAATACCAATATAAGACATACTTATAGTCATTATAAACGATGGTGCCCATGTTAATATGATAGTTTATTAACTCAGACTTGCTATTATTTTATCTTATCGAATCTTTGGTCACTGTAGATCTGCGCGAAAAATCGTTGTTGGGGTTCGTGATATGTATGAAGTATTAAATTTTACTAGATGTGACAGTGTTTTGTAAAAGTAGCGCAATCCGATCAATGTACGGTATATTATTGTGTATAATATTTTTTTAAACAATATTACTGTCTTATGCTGATCAAATAATAAGGCGTACGTACCTATAAAACTTAATATCGTTTACTTACTTTTTTGTTATAGCTAACATGATCTGAAATATCCGCGACTGATTCTTAGCTATATTTTTAAATTTAGTTTTGTTTTAAATGCTTTATTCTGGCATTATTTGCATATTGTTCTTTAATTGTTAAATGTACTTTAATAAATACACTTTCTACAACCTATATGATCAATTCAATCAACTTGGCATTACTTTGTTGAAAACATTTTGCAGGATGTCATATGTGTTAGTATATATCGCCGAATATATTTACGGTGAAATCTTAAATGAGTTTGTTTTAAAGCATTGCTGGTTTCATTTAAACTTTCAACCAATTTTTACTCGTATTTTGGACGACGCGATTCCATAAAAAATTAGATAATTAATCCACGCTCAATTCTTCCGGAAACAACTCAGTTCGTTTATTAATTAAACTGCTGCTACATTAAGCAAGTTCCGAGTAAAATATATTAAACTTGGGGAACCATTTAGGTACAGAAGTATATATTTAGCCAGCGTCACATTTTGCATTTACTATGCGCAATAAACAAAAGTTCGCACCCGAAAAACACTGCAATGAAGCAATAGATGACAATGCATTACTACTAATTAAGCTGATTTGTTCATTTTGTCTTGCTTTTAACAGTACACTTCTTACCACACACTATCACAATTATTCCGATTCGTAAAATAATACAAGTCGGGTTGCTGTTTGTTTTTAAGTGGCTCATTACATTCATTCATGTAATATTTTTATATCTTAGTTAGTTATTATTATGAAATTACGCGTCTTCTTCAACTTGCTGACCTTTCATTTTAATTGGACGACATGCTTAATTAGACTCTTGTAGCGGAAGTCTCTACTCTATTGGTACTTTCCAATTTAGAAGATATAAGTGCGTACCGAACTAGCATGAGCTAATGTTTATAACAATACGGAACAAATAAGCAGGATAAGATGTTCAGTAATAAAAATGTATTATATACTTGCAATAAAGAGTTTAAAAATGGCACGATCAACAGTGTCAAGAGTGATACTCCACACCTCTGTTGTTACCACCCACCCACATATCATAGGAACAATTGAGACCAATGCTTTTGTGCTGGAGCTGTGCTATTTTGGAATGTGTGGAAGCATGTATAGGAAGAACGGAAGAAGGCGCTAAGCCAAGAGACTACTGGCGTCGTCACTACAATTGATTTTATAGTCGGATAGTAGACTGCGAGCAAAACGACCTCACATCCTACATTTAATTTGTTTTCATTTATGGCGAACGCCAAAGAATGTAGACATTCATGAATCGCTCCAAGTGAAAGTGTGCACTTTAGATTAATCGTGTATGTGCATTGACTATACCATTCTCCAAAACTCTCCTACAAACTACAAACGTATTTAGGTGCATGCACCGCTATATAACGGAGTAAATATGTATGTAAATAATTATATAGTAGAAAACAGTCACACAAATCGGCCGGATGTACGGCTTTAGAAGCTAAACGACGATAGATGGAGAAGAAGCAAGGAAGCAGGGAACGAGCAAAGAGCGAGAGAGAAAATACCATGTTCATCCACCTATGTACGCCATACATCTTTGCATGCATAGAGTCGTTAGTGTATAAATATATGGATCACATTCATATAAAAGAAGTAATGTGGAAAGTTTTATAATTCTTCTCTGATGGCAAGAGAAAATGTACCAGAAGAGACCATCAACATTAAAAATAATGTTCTTTCTCTCCCGTCCCCACCACCATCATCATCATCAATGAGCTTACAACAATGGGAGCATGTACACAGCAAGCTTAATTGCTTAGCTGATGGAAACCACGCGATCACATCATATAGCAGTATATGAGAGCGATAAAACCATTGAATCCCTACGCCAAAATTTATACCTTTTATACATATATACATTCCCCTAATAATATGAGTACACAAGTAAAATCTTACAAAAGCTTTCTCCTATTCATTGTGCTGCCAAGCCAAGCATTTCTTATTTTCCTGCGACTACACAGTTTCAAGGGTGCAGCTTTACGTTCATAGGTACATGAGCGCGGTACGCGGTACTACCCAAAACTTTTGGGGGTTAAGGGGAACATGTGAAAGAATACCTCTTCTTTCCATTTCCAAGAATTGATGTACATGTATATTTACGCAGCGCAGGATTATATAGTGGTTTAGTGCGGTATAGGAACACGTTCCAAACTCCGAAAAATACTTCTCTTTTACTGTCTTTCTCTCTCTCCGTTTCTGTCTTTCTTTGGATCAATGAAAACAGGAGGGCCAACCAGTAACGAATCAAGACTTGCCACCCTATAAAGCACTATAAGAGAAAAGCCTGCCTAACCGGATTCCTGTTACCCAATGGAGACTGGAATATTCCTAAACGTACACTATCATTTATAAGTAAACGCAAGTGACAATGTAAAAGCTTATAGCTTATAGTGCGCATTGAGTACAGAGAACAAACATCAGAGCACTGTGTAGGTAATAAAACTGTGGTATATAGGCAGTATAGATCTAACAGTTTTCACCCTTTAACATTTCGCACTGTGCCGCTGCTGTGCATATTTTGTAGTCTTATTTTATTTTGGAAGAGTACGTACTTATATGCCGTACTAAACTCAAACTGCTCGTTTGATGATTTTCATATGTAACTTATATTGTAAAATGTAACAGAATTGCAATGGGAAAGTGTAGCCCACAAATATTTCTCACTGCGTGATGTCCTCGCGTCTTGCATCTTTCATTTTTATTTCACACAGCATGCCCCAGACAATGGGGAAAGTTTCATGAACTTTTTGGTTGGTGATGCTTTCCTGAAACTGCATTGCATTAGCAAAACAAAGCATGTATTTGGAATAATCGTTATACCTCATTATTTAGACAGCATCATCATCAGCAGCAGCACACACAATAATGATTAGGATAAAAATTAAAGGGAAATGTGGTAAGCCAGGGGTAAAAGCATGAAACTGCTATATGTTGGAAGATGCATGAGTTAGAGGTGGCGAAATGATGAACGGGTGGACCCCATAGGGAGGGAAGAATCTACCGCCTGATAGATATTAATTACAAGCGGAAGCACTTTAGTGAATCATGGTACATTCAAAAAATCACTGATTGATAAATAAAATTGTTTATTATTACACGATGTGTTATATTATACATCAGTCGACATTTTATACGTTGGGAACAGTAAGGAAACCTTTCTTATCTTTAGGTAAAACGCTGATAATTAACTGCCAGTAACAATAGAGCGCACACATATACATTCGTTGTAAAGGCAAAGCATTACACTTCGACGGAGTAAATGCGTTACTGTTTACCTTACTGTGTTACTCATATATGTGCACCGTAAATATATACGACCCCGGAACAAAAAGACGGAAGAGATAGATCAAACTCTGCTTACGTAAATAATAGAGCCTGCAACAACGGGATAGGTAGGCGCAATTCTTGGAAGTGGTACTGAAAAGGCATGTCATCAAAGGTCTGTTTGTTGGTTCGAGAGAGAGGGAGTGTGTGTGTGTGTGTATGTATTATATAAGAACTGTGGAGAGTACAATACTGAGAATATGGAGAGAATTCCCTCCAAACGTAAAACTTGAGAGTTTATCCGCTCTGTAGCAAATTAATATAAGAACGACTTGGTTCGTAGGTTCTTGTAGTACAATATATAGATTGTGAGTAACTCCGTGAACTCTTTTAGTATGGCTTTTCTACTACTAGTAGCACCACAACGAAACAACTAGTAGAGAAAGTAAGCCTTTTTTGCTTATTCGCCACGGCATGTCGTTTTGGTGGTTTGCAGTAGTTGGTAGCAATATTTATCTGTGAGTCCATTCCTTATATAAACTTTCTCGCAGCTATTTTGTATGTTCACTCCCATCGTTGCAATATAGCTGTGGGAAGCATTAAAGTAAGTAAAGCCATTTTGTGAGTCAGCGAGGAATAGTTGTTATTGAAAAGGGAAGGAAGGAAAGGAGAAGACGTAAGTGTGTGAAAGCATAAGGCTCTGTAGTATAAAAGGAAAACACAAGAGAACATAATAATAATAATAATAATAATACATAAAATTATGTGCACATGTGCATATATGTACATATTTAATACATACATACATGCATATTATATTTATGTAACTTTTATATTCAATATTCACTTATTACTGTTATTATTACGCACAGCCATTGAAATACAAAAAATACATGCATACATACATACATGCATATAAGCTCATTCAAACAAACGCCTACACCTTTTACCACGTTTACCGAATGACTAGTTTTCGTTACTGACGGGTACGTATATGTACATTCTTATCATTATTCTTTGTCAGCTGTGCCCTTTCATTCCTACTAACCACTTTCATCATGTGGTTGTTTATAAATCTACTTTACAGTTACAGATAGACAGTTTCTTTTTACCGTATAGACCGACCACATCAAAAACACGCAATTTTTTTAATACTTTCTTTTGTAAATAAGTTTGTTTTGCAATTTGCATGTAACAATGGTCAATACTTTTAGTACCGGATGGAATGGGTGAAAGCATGATATGAAAGGTGATTACATTACATGGACACATGTGACATTTAAACTTTTAGGGATAAAACACCAAACACCTGGGCACTGTTAAATTCAAAATATAAATAAAAGTAACTGTAATTGGTACATATGTCATGAATGCACTTGTCATCAATATTATTATTTTTTATGAAGCATCATATTCTATATCTGAAAATGTTTTCTCTAAATGTATGCATATTGTGCGATTTAGGTACGACCTTTTCACATTTTACAAACCATCACCGACAGCATCTGCCGGAGCAGCGATATGTTGCAATCTTCCAAACATTTTAACTAAAAAGGGCTTTCAAGGAACTGTGTGCCAGGTTTTGGCAATACCGGATCATACCATACCACATCGCCTACTCAACTCTATCTCACAAGTGTGCAGAGCAGAAGTTCTCTTAGTAAGTTTTGTTCACTTTTTCTGTCTTTTGCTATTGCTTTTTGGTTGTTGTGTTGTATATATGACAGCAGAAAAAAATCTATTTGCGTATGAACGCAACCTTGCTGATGTTGTAGTAGGAGAGATATATTTTAGTTTGTACCACTTGCTTTTCATTCCTCCAACTGCTACTGCAAGAGCTGGACTAGGACACTGGTGTGTTATGGCTATGGCTATGACATCCTTCGTGTTAAAAATTTCCAACTATCGTTCACCGCATGCATAAAAGTCCCGTAAAAACGTACCATGTGATGTGATAGTTTATATTTGCATGAATTATAGGAAAAGTTGTAGTAAATAATAGTACAGAAACCCGAAACCGTTAAAACTTTTAGCTTCACGAGACTAAGCAGGATATAAGGTTTCTTTCTTGATTAAACTGATTATTCTCCGTAGTCATTCCCAGACATGAATGCATCATCATCATCACAGGAATCGTAAAATGGGTACGTATTATTAGTGGCAAAGCCCGATGCCATATGAGCCCATATGTGATGTGACGGTGTAGTAAAAAAGGAAATTATACTCATGCATAAATTTTGAAACCTAATAAGATCCAGAACGCTTTTCTTCCCTACAACAACCCTGACTTGCTTTCCTAGTTGAATACCTCCCACTAGTAATAAACGAACGCATAAAAATACATTCACATTTTGTCTACTTTATTTTATATGTTATGCGAGTTTCCTTTTGAAAAATAAGTGTTTTATGCATATATTTTTTTGGTGTATATGGCGTTTTTATAAAGGACATTTCAACCATGTGGTACACACACTATAACCACCATCGCGTATTAGAATGCATCAGCATAAATTTACCCAACTCCAACTCAAATAGTAACATTAAAATGGCTGGAATAGCCATCCAGTAAAACTAATGACCTGTACAAAGGTAGTTTATCTGAAAGCAGTGGATAGATGGATGAGCTTTTTTCAGACATACCTACATTAATGGTCCACCGTACAGAAGTTTTAGGCTCGTCATAACTAACTCTATTGATATATGGTTGGACGAAAATAGTAAAACGAGATTTTTTACAAGTCTGATCATTTCTTTCTTGGCTCATGCACTTTGAAAACTTTACTACTGAATATACCTATTTGCTCAAGCAAAAACGATAAAGCACCAGCTTTAACCTAGAGGTGTATTATATATACGCTATAACCGTCGTCGTCAGCAGCACGGCATTTTATTACATAAACATGCACCTATTGAAGTACTCAGTTATTGTACTTGCATTTTGCTCTATCCAGATAAAAGCCCAGGGAAATTGTGGAGTTTCGTTTCGTACGGCCATTACTACTGCTGCTGTTATATACCATTTGACTATTTGCTTGTTCCTATCCACTAACGAACACGGCTTATAAAGATATACACACAGAGAAAAGCGGGGAATGAACATAACAAAGTTCGTGTCAATACATAATCTGGCTAGATTCAGCTTTTAACTCTCCCTCTCTCTCTCTCTCTCCTCTCTCTCTTCTCTCTTGCTGTTCTGCTTTATTTCTCTTCTGTTCCATGTACGCCAGCCATTCGTTTCGTGCGTTTCATGTTCCAATCCAATTCACTATAATCCGATGGGTTTCACTCAGTCAGTAATACTGTACTTGAGTCAGCATTATACTTGTAAGCTCCGTTGGGCTATGTATGTATGTGGAAACTTTATATGCCACTCTTTTACCCTGTGGAATTCAAAATTCTTTAGATATATACATATGTACATGCTTTTTAGCTATATTAAAACGCACATATACTCCCAATTGCCTTTCCCCTTTATAATAATATATAGCTATACTTAGCGAGTTTGTATATATACAAAATGGTGCTTATATAGCAAGCTTGTATATACATTTGCCTTCTCTGGAACTACTACTGGAAGAGAGTTGCCGCGTCCTTTCATGTTCGTGTAGTTAACCAAGCATACAATCGTGTACATCCACAATCCTCTCAGCAGGAGAAGAATTTTATAAGCATCAGCAGGAGTACGTCCGTCGTCAGAGATAAAAAAAAAACTATAATACGCAGTACTTTTCACATGGGGGAGTATTGGGGAGAAGTTTGTAACAGCTAACAGCACACTTCTCAAAAATGTATGTGTGTACAGTGAACGGCGTACACACAGTTAGGAAGAGAGAAATATATATATGTGCTTGAAGAGAGTTTTTAGTGATGGTAGTATGGTGGCAGCTGCAAGATTTCGTGTTACTTGGGTAGTCCAGCGTCTTCTTGATTTCCGTGAGACTGTCTGTCTGTACTGAGATAATATTCTAAAATTCTAAAATCAGTTTGGTAACGGGACTGAGAAACGCAAATTTTGCCCGATGATAGTGAAAGCTACCTGTCACGAATAGCTAGAGAGAGTACCGTTTTATCTTAGAATGGTAATAAGAAACACGTAATTGCTACGAATATTTATGGTTTACGGCAGGAGAAAAACATTTTTGCAGAAATATTATTTTCTCGGTGAAATGGTAGCGTATCATTAAATACGTCATTTTATTAGCCCCTATACTAATGTGAATGTGTGGCGAGGCTGACAATAAAGAGTTTTAAAGCTCAGCATATGGTCAGTTTTCTGTGGAAATGTCAGGTTATTGCAATGTCTCCGCTGATGCGTGTTTATGTCCGAGATAATGTCAGTTTTATGGTTTGTTTTACATTTTTTAAAAACAAGTCGGTGAAACGCTGTACGCTGTTTTGATATTCCGGCTTTACCAGTTTGTTTCAACAAGCATTTTTATTATATTATATGAAGCACTTACAGTTGCACATGTACATTCCATGAATCTCTGTCTGAATACTCTGAAATATCCCCACAGAATAATACGAACGCAAAACAAAACATGTTTATATCCCGAAAACGTACATACATATAAGAAGAAATCGTTAATTTTATTCAAGTAGCTGTACTTGCTTTATAACCAATCGAACAGCTCTTACATATTTCTACAAGCTGGTCTGTCAAAGTATAAAAAAGTTTACCCAGAAGGAAATGCTCGTTTTACTTGATGAACCGAAAGGTGGACATTTAATAATAGGTATAACAATATACGCTTATATGTATCTACACTACATACATTTATTGCTCAGCTTCCACCTTGAAATTTTCAAAGTATATGGTTCACGTCCGGTCTTAAAAAGTTCATCTTATGGCTCTGTAAGTATCAAAACACATAGTTGAACATAAAACTTTAACCATTATTTTGGTCTTCATTCCAGCTTTCTTGTAAAAAAAGAGCAAGATATTCCACATCCACACGCGAAAAGCGAGAGCGGGTACAGCACAAACACTGGTTTTATTATTTGCTTCATAGCCAACTGTTCTTATTATACATAGTTGATTGCCCTATCCGTAGCTTCTTGCTTAGTTGGAAAGACGCATATATTAGTCATCTTCCATATTAGACATCACCTATTTTTTTTATGCAAGGTAGGTAGGCCGAGTTAAATGCCTACGTACAAAACAAGGCATGTCATTTTCTTGAAGGTGTGTGTGTGGTGCACACGGCTATTAATATTAGTCAAACCGACATAGGAAAGCTTTTAAAATGCATTTGTATGTCCATACATGACAAATGAAAGAACGGATTAGAGTTCTCGAGAAAACTTTGAAAAGCTGCTAACCGCACGTTTCAGATTGGCTGGCCAAACTTCTTTACCATACGAGTTATCTGCATCACGGATGCGACGAAGTATTACGCGTATACCAAGGCATGTATGTGTAGATAAAAATGGCAGTACGTAGGTAACTTTCTTTGTTCCCCGGTGTCCTGTGACTTTTCAGGCGTCCATAATGTTCCGCAGAATGAAGAAAACTTGACAATGTACGCGGCATCGTTGGATGTTGCCCGCCCGCTGCCCACGGATTTATCTCGTGCTCTTTTAGTCTTTAACCGCACAAAACTTGCCAAATGTATGCGAGTAGCAGCAGTGGTGGTTGCATTGTGTGGAATCAAGACATATGCTTGGGTATTGTAAAAATACACAAGAGAAAAGAAAAGAGATATTATTTTCGTTTTCCTCCAGAGAAACTAGTGGCCTTTACATGATTTTCTCTACGCAGCACTTACCATCGTTAAATTGTATTAACTTTCACGACGAGTCTTTCTTGTCAGGGAAAGCCCTTTTCGTGTAAAATAGTATTATTTTTCTCATCTAATGTTCTTTCACAACTATGCAGGGAAAACTTCTGAAAATGTAAACAAGCCTTTGTTATGATGGTTTATAGTTCGGGATACGAAATGTGTTCATTTATTGTGACGGAGACTTTTCAAGTACGCAACACTCCTTTCCAATCTATTACTACTCTAATTTTCTGCTAAAAAGCAAGTTCAACTTTGGGGGAACTAGATAATCATATTAATTAAGTTACTGCAATTAGGTAATGTGCCATGTACCCCATCGAAAGTAAAAAATGATGTAATTCAAGAACTTTTGGTCTTCCACAGCAATTATTGTGTGGTCCTGACGAAGAAAAATCGTTAAAATTTGTATAAATATTGATATCTGAAGCAACTACTGTCGTCGTTAAATAACGTGTCTATGCCTAAAAACAAGTGTCACCGCAGGCATCAAAGAAAGGATGTGTCTAACTCCTTCAGGCAATGCTCCTTCTTCAGAATGACTTTTTCTCACGACAAGTTGCAGAACTTTTCTCTGGTTTACTGAATATTTTTATTTCCTTTCGGTTTCCTTATTTTGGGGTATAGAACCGTTTCCTTTTTGCTCTTGGTAGCGTAAGTTTAGTCAATAATACATAATAACCAGTCAACCCATACATCCCTAACAATCGTACATAGTGATAATTACTTCATAAAAAGAAAAGCACATGAAAGAAACGGGTACTCTTGCTTTGCTCTATATCTGTGTAGTTGTTAACATCTATGTAAAACAACCGCTTACTACTATTGATTTGCTCAACAATATATTTTCAAAGGTCAAAGCCCAAATGCTCTTATAACGAGGTTTAAAACTATCTATCTAGGTATGCACCGCAGACAAAGTTAGAATATACGAAAACAAATCGGCAAGCATTCAAAATCTGCATGCATAAGAAGCCTCAATAAATCACAGAGTATCAGTAATAAATCTCTTCATGTCTCGCTATGAAATGAGCTGGACACTTATTAAATATAATACTTCTTTGAGAATGCAGTGTGTAGGATGTCATGCTACATTTTTACTTCAGTTTCAGCACTTCTCTGCATGCTGGATGAGTTTTCATTTATCGCTTCTTGTATAATTATCGAATGCGGTTATATACTTACCAAACTTCTTTCCTCGTCGTAATCTCGCCTGTCCGACTTTCGTTTTGACATGAGTCAGTCTCTGCAGAGCAGAAAGTATTGAAGATAGGAATGATAAAATATAATCTAAATGTTTAAAATATTTTAGTGATAGTAATGAAAACATCTTTTATTCACACAGATGTGTAAAAAAGTATATATACACAGAGTAATGCATGACGATTTGGAGCCACGGTTGTTATTTGTAGCGCGTAGTATTCTTATCAAGTCTCTTTCTCTCTCTCTCTCCCTCGCTGCCTATCTGCATGTGCACCAAAAAAAAACTTAAACATCTTCCGTGCATCCATTATGTGTGCAATATACGTCATATATTTAATAAATGCTTTCGAATTTTGAAGCGAAGTGAGAAGTGAAGAGATGCCAAAAGCTGTGTGTGCTGTTAGTTTTGCATAAATTTGCTAAATACATTATATTGTTCATATAGGTACGTTGTTGGAATGATACGGCTTTTTATAATGTCAAACCACCAAAGTAGAGCCGTGACTGTTAGCAGTTAAACGTGTGGTGTGCGTGTATAAGCTTTAATTAGTAGCGCAGTAGCTATTAATAAATGGAAAGATTTTCTTCTTTCTATCTTTTAAATGCGAGGTATAAATAGCAACAACTTACACACACCGACGCGACGTAAAGCATCTCAAATCCCAACTCTGGTCTTGTAAATACCATCGCGTTAGTGTAACGGTCGGCGACAGTTTATTGCGCATTTTCTGTTACAAACTTGTTATGTGAAAATCAAGCTGCAGACATTTGGTATGTAATATATACATATCGCGTCGTGGTAAAAAAAAAAGAGCGTTGGGTTTCGTTCAAAATATACTTAACACCTATCGATAATACCTACGTAGAATAGATTAATAATTATCATTGCTCGCAGTACATGTACACTCGTCGTAACTGTAGTACTTCTTTTTAGTTATGTTTGCCATTACACTTAAAATTACGTTCTATATGTATACTTTATGTCATGTTACATGAAACTGAGCCAAAAATATTTTTGTACAACTTGCGTTCTCTCTCTCCCCCTCTTCCAAGTATCTCCGTATGGGCGTCCTTCTGAACACATTACATGTTCTATAGATCAGAGTAAAAATCTGAGTAACTTGCTGAAAGAAATCTAAAACCTCAGTTTAAAATATCAAGACATATTTATCACATCACCTTGTATCTGTCTACCAGCCTGCATAAATGCTTGTTTCGTTCTCATTCAATGCAATCCATCCATCTTATTTTTCTGGCGCTTCTTTCTGGAAGGGCGGACGGGTTTTCCTACAATATTTTAAATAAAAAAGTAAACTGACATTAAGCGAAATAAAGAAATAGCGGATTGATCAGTAGTTTCGTTTTTGAGATGATGTAAAACCTGTATTGCATGTATTTTATCATAAGGAAAACATTGTGAGGTTTATCAAGTGTTATCTTCAATAAAGCCTGCCTGTATGACCTTTAGAAACATTTTCTACTTTTAAAATATTTTCACTGAAAAATAACCTGTCAGCAAACGGGGAGGAAGCGGCAACATTTTATTTTATCGCACACATGTAAAGCGGACACACTGATTTTCATCCAACGGCAATAAAGAACGCATGCTTTTTCACCGTCCACACCAACATATCCTTTTACCAACGCCATATCAAATCTTTAAAACTTTGTTATAAGAACAAGAAGAAGCGTATATTATGCATTTTCTTCACTTCTTTTTTTACTCGTAAAAAACGCTCGCAGCAGCTATTGCATTTTCTTGGTTTTTCTTCGTGATCGTCATCATCATCATCGTCCCTCATCATGCCAACAGCACATACTTTTGTGACTGCACTTTCAAGCTAGCCAGCAAGGTAATATATCTTCAAAAACATGTTTATAAAAACTTCCACTCCTTCCTTCAGGCAAGTGGATAAATCTTGGTTCTCTAGCTTATATTTATAATCAGCATTGCATGCATACAAAACAAGCGTCCTCCTAATATTAAACTTACACTCTTCTGTTCTTTGTAAAGTTGAAAGTGCTGAAACCGGATAGAATGTAAAGATTGACTACTTTAAACGCACTCGGTTTAACAACACTACGACATTGCATAAATACCAAACACTAGAAACCAGTACATACATACATACATACATACATACATACATTCATTTATTTTTACCTACATATATAATCAGTTCCTATAAAGTACGGTTTGGTTGCTGGAGTCAATTCTTCTCAATTTTTGTATTACCTATTAGATATGTGTTCATATACTATACATGCCAGACTCGCTTTACTTTTTTCCACCCATATTGAAAAAGATCGACGAGTATATCATGTACAAGTTAAATATATTACATATTTTTAACGCTGCACACATACACATACATACCAACAAAATGTATATCTGCCTTTTGCATTGCACGTAGTAATGCTCGCACTCACAAACAAATGTAAGTAATATACGTTGCCCAAAAGTTGTTTTTTATCGTTTCGGTATATCTTCACTTTTGGTTTGTATATGTATCTACTCGGCAAGCTATGTAAACTCGTACTCTAAATACTACAAAAAACAATGAAGCTCTGACACTGTGCATTGCAAACACACAAAAAAATGTGTACATACCAAGTTACCCACATTCGTCCGTATATAAGGATATCCTAATAAGGAGTATAGAGAGACGCGTAGATATTATATTGAGCAGAGCTGCCAGAGAATGTTTTGCACATTGATATGATCCCAATCCGACTACCTACATATATGCATTCCTGCTTAACAAATCCATGCATAAGAAGATAGTTGCTAGCAGGACAGGATTTTCGAAACGTTTTGTTATTCTCTTTTTCTCTCTCTCTCTCGCTTCTCTATCCTGGTTTCTCGTGTGGTAAATGCTCAAACCCTTATATTCTTGTATGAATATATATATCTATATATATACCCCCTAAATGTTCTCTATCACTGGCTGTATATAAAGTTTTTGTATTATATCTTGAGACTCGCATAGAAAAAAATTATACTTATTACAAGCCCTCACCAAGTTCCAAGTTCAGTTCTCCTATAATAATACTCTCATACAGAGTCATAGTGTGCGTTTTCCTCTCCTCTGTAACTACGACCGCCACCACTACCACATCTACCATTTTGCTTTGCTCTCTCTCCCTGGATATTGGATATATAAGGTGACTATTATTATCATTATTATTATTACAGCATAGCCGCAACAGCCTCAACCACCACCACGCCACTACTACTACCACACACAGCAGTGTAGTGCTTCTTTTTTCTGCTGACTTCACCATTCCATATTACCACGTCTTCCTCTCTTTGCTCGCTCCCTATCAAACTGGGTCTTTGTAGGTATTATTCAGTTTTTGAGATTCTCTTTCAGTCTTTGTGGTGCATGGCGTGAGTGAGTCAGATAGAGATAGATATATACAAAAGAGGTATGTGTATATTATATAAAATGCACACACACACACACACCACACACAAAACGCATAATAAACGAAGAATAAAGTTTTATAATATAACTTCACTTTAATACTATATTTACCCATACACATATACGCACGTTTATTATTACAGAAGTGGAAATAAGAGCAAAACTGCATATTATTATCGGTACATATATTTATTCTTATTTTGCTGCTTTTACAAATATCAGCATTATCATCATCCTCGCCATCCTGAGCCAATGGGCTTTTCAACCTTATTACCTTAAAAACCACCGACTGCTCTGCTTTATCTGAAAAGAAAAATATCAACATCATTTATTGACTATATAGTAATAGGAGCGAGCCTCTACTATTACTTTTTGTACTTATTATTATTACTCTCTTATTACTATTATATCAGTCAGTCAGTCAGACGGGACGGATAGTAAACGAGTGAGAAATTTATGTATAACGCTTTTTTGTTATATAAGCAAAAACGTGTACACATTCACAAACAACAACGCGCAGCAAGTAACTCTCTTGAGTGAGCCTGGCAGGAGCAGCAGCCAAAGGAACGCAAATCGTACGTTACTTACGTGAAACAACGTGTTTTCTCTTATTTCTCCTTATTATGATTTTATACCACTCTTTAGTCGACTCGTAGTAATAGTAGTAATAGTAGTAGTAGTAGTATAGTTGCAAGAGTGCAAGTAGTTATATAATACTTATTGTAATTTATATTGGTATCATTCTTACCACCGCCGTCACTCTTTTCTGTATATGTATATAGTTTTTCCATTTTATACAATACACTTTTCCTTTTCAAAGTAAGTTGAAGAGAGTTGTAACGTGTGCCATTCTTCTCTCTCTCTCTCTCTCTCTTCTCTATTTACGTTATTATTATTGTATACCTATTACTTTTTGTCTTATATGGGGGTTTCTTCATTGTCGTGCCGGTCTCTTTTGTATGCTTCGGTTCATAGTAAGAGAAAATAATATGCATTTGAGGTAGAATCTTTTTGCATTCGTGCATCATATGAATTCAACAGTGTCGGTGTATGTGTGTGTGGTGTTGTACTACTTCCCCAAAATTTTACAGCGGCACACGCATCCTCATACCTCTATTACCTATATAAGATTATAGGAGCAGCTATTTTTTGTCTGAATTATATAATAATAAAACCCTTTAAACACGCATATCTTTGCCAACCATCACCATCTCAATTTATAATGAAGTGTGTGATGGTTTTTTTGATGTCGCTTTAAGGGATTATATACAGCTGTAAATATATATATAAATTTAGACGCATATGGTTTAGAAAGGTTTTATATTTTTTATATCGTTTTAACTTAATATAGGCATTTTATACGGAAGGACATTTGTGAAGGTTGTTTGTGTTTTCACTGTTACCATTATTGTTATTGTTGTGTGCATTTTTGTCTGATTGTTGTTCATGTGCATGCATGTCAAATGTCGGCAGACGTTTGCATTAAAAAGAGGGTTGTGGTAGCTCAGTATGCTAGTTAGCTTATCTATGTATATACGTTTTTTATTGCAAACTATTTTTGGTCTATCAGTCACGTGTTTAACGCAGTTGTTTAACATTTTATTTCGTGCGTAAATGTCCAGGTCGTTCCAGTACGTTCAATACATGAATTTTAATACGCACTAAATTGAGAACAGGTGGGGGAAGGTGCGATGCATGAATGAAAATTAAATAAATTATGTGCTATGCACTACTTAATTATCGATAGAAAATCCTGTAAATGAAAGTATGCGAGGGTTCATCAAAAGATACAGTAAAATGTTGCATTATGATTTCAAACTTGCATTTGATACCGCACGTCTTTGCGTTTTTACCAATAATTGAAATTTTGAATATTCAACCATAAAAGTTTCACACAACACAATACTTATACTTCTTTACAAAAATCTATGCAAAATAAGGAAGTATTTAGCACTGAAAAAGACTAGCTGCGTTGCTTATCCCCAACTTTGTAGAAAGCACAGCACAGTCTTGAGATACAGAGATCAGTTTGATTCATGTCCTTATTTCAAAGATAACGGTTTTCCCAATTTCCCTTGTTGTGACATCGTAGCATTCATTATAAATTTAAAAGAGAATTACAGTAGTTTTCCGGGGATAAAGTTTTAGTACACTGAAGTTGTTTTTGTAACCTCTGTTTTGCCAATGTCGATTTATCAGTGTGTTTTGCTCACCAGGATGGGAATATGTTTTAATCTCTGTTGACTCGATGTGTTCAAATTCTTTTTACTGTGATATATTCTGCCTTGAAACATTTTGTTTTATTCTTTTTTATTAAAATCTTTCCCATACAACCTTTGACGCTTTGATATATTTTCAGAATCCGCATTTAGTTCTTTTTGTTTTTGTATTCTACGTAAAGTGTACGATTTTACCAATTTTCTACATGAAATAGCTGTCATGTACGGTGGAAAAATAATGGGGCATTGTGAGAAAACCAAATGGTACTTCGAACTTGTGCTCTGTTTACACATTTTACACGTTTACAGTGTTTTGTACACCAGAACTATGCAAAATGGAGTATTCATAACGAAATCTTTATCTTCTCAAATCTTCCAAGTAAATCTTTGGAAAATGTAAAACAGCCAGAACTGAAGGCTATGTTTTCACTTAACATGTATTTGAAAATGCATATATTTTCTTGTCTTATGACAAATGCATACGCTAGGCGGAAAATTAATGTCCTTGTTGTGCACAGCCTTTTTCATTCATAACAAAATTACTGTATCACGTCACTGCCTAAAATCGTTCTAATAATAATAATAATAATAATAGTTGTTTCAATTCTTACTACTGCTGATAAAAAGTACTGTTTGTTTGATAGTTTCGATGAAGGCACAAGATCTCAATATCCTTTTATTTCTCTAAAAACTACGCATTATTAATGACAGATACAGTAGTGTAATTTTGCAAATATTAAATCATCGAATAATTTGTTTGGGATTTTGCAAACTATATAAGTACGTACACTTTTGATATCTAAATCAATTTTACAACCCATTTTATACCATGAAGAAACTGCTAATGTTGTAAACATTTCCTTCGTGTTGAGGGTACCAGATAAATAGAACTAGGCGGGTTAAATTCATGCAAAACAGCATGATATCTTCTAAAATAGCAGCATCCTCGAATACATTTTTTTCTTGATTCTAACTCCAGATAACAATGGAAAAAAGCTACCGCTGCTTTTCTTTACCACGTATGAAAGAAAGAGTACAAAGATGCGTTTTGCATTGCACTCTTTCCATTACCACATATTTTTTATATTTGAAATGCACCCGTATATCGCATAGTGTGTACAAGACGCACTGGAATAAACAGAGAGCTGGATAGTTGGAAATTCTATACCCCCACGTTAATACATATTGCATTGCATATGCCTCTTTCCTGATCCTAGGATGCGTTGCTGCGTCATACTAGTTTTATAATTCTCGCTGTGTAGAAAAACGGAGAATGCCCAAACGAAACCCCAGTGAATATGGTAGAAAAATGCATTCATTTCTTCAACAATATTGCGTAGACATTCTCTTTGAACAACAAGCAGGTCTTCCAAACCTTTTTGCTCTTATACGAATGCATTGTACCCTATGTCCTCATATCGTATCATCATCATGTTGCAGCGTACCTACATCCATTATCCATTATATAAACAAGAAAAGTGCGTGTGAGCCTATCTGAAGGAGTAATAGAGAAAGGGGGATATACGTACTTCTCGTATGTATCCAACTTACTTGGAAGCATTGAAACAGCTACGAACTTGTTAGTGAATATAAGTGGAGTGGACGGCGAAACAAACCAGTCTAAAAGGCTTTTATATAGGAACGCAACGAAATGCTCTCTCTCAAGCCAACCAAATACTGCCTATAATGCATTTGCCTCTATTCTCTTTTCTCTCACCCTTCTCGTTCCTCTTTTCTGTGAGTATCTCTGTTTGTGTGTGTGCGTTCTTCTATGTAAAGCTGCAGTTGTTGTAAGAGGGCTTATAATACCAGTAAAAAGTGCATTTTCCTGATATACCTATTCTGATATTCGTCCGTATAGGACGCTTATTAGTTTTCCTCCTCTCTCTCTCTTCTCTTTTTCTTTATTATTCAACACGATCCGGAGAGGAGACAAACCGAATAGAAAGATAGACACACAGACACACACACGCATAATATAAAAGTACTTGCCGTGTGGTAGTGCGGTGGTTGATATAGTGAAACCTACTCTCCACTATTACCAGTCTCGACAAAAACATCAGTCTCAAAAGAGTGTTACTTATATACATATAGGGATAAACATATACTCCCAATATATCTATCACGACTTGGCGTACTTCTGTATAACAATATAATATTACAAAACTGTTTTTCTTCTCTCAAAAGGTATACACCATATAGCAAGTTTAAGTACATGCAACATCTCTTTACTCCTTTTAAAAGGAAAAGGACATAATAAGGAGAAAAGCTCTCTCTCTCTCTCTCGCCTTCTGAAAAGAGCCAGTGTGTAATAGCAATAATAGCAATAATAATAATACGGAAAACTATTAAGTATTTCGCTTTGCTCGGTACTTACCAGAGTGCAACCACGACTATTTGTATTAATAATATCATTATTACCATTTCATTACAAGAAGACTATACGAGCATATACCAACTTTTTATACAATATTCATGTGAAAAGGAAGAAGAAAGGCCGCGTATCATTATCGTCTACTACCATCACATCGTCGTCATTCATATATTGAATATGTCCGTCCGTATTATACATATAAAGTAGCTTTGAAAAAGATAAGTTTGTTGTTGTTGTTGTTGTTGTGTGTGTGCATGTGTGTGTGTGATCACGCTTTTGCCTATAAAGTATATGCACACGCACTTTTTAGGGATATCGTTTGTGATTTCATTCATAAAATGATATTGTCCTTTTTATATTCAACATACTTTACAGTAATAATAAATTTACACACAGATTTCACAGTGTAGTACACATTTAAAGTGTGGTACGAGTATGTATAGATGATGGGACGTTTAATCGTGCTATTATCGTGTCAATTGTTCTGCACTGTTATATGAAAGTAACAACAATGTTTGAATACTGTAAGAACGCTGTGTATATATAACTTTGCATAAAAGCAATCTGTCAATGTGTGCATAAATATGTCACTATTTTTATACGGGATTTTTTAATGCCAACACTTATAAATACCATAACCTGCCGCAGTGTTGATATTTTTTTGTGGTGAAGTAAAAGCGCAAAGTGGAAGTTTATGTAGAAATGTAAGCACGTGACTCCAGTGTGGCCATTTATAATAATTTGATGAACAGAGTACCATTGCTATCAGTCATTGCTGTTATCGCTATTACAACTCGCTTACCTCGAATGACTGCAATAATTACTTATGAATACGGAATGAACTCATTCTATGAAGTAACCGAATACGTTTTGTTCTTTTTACAGGAAGCCCTTACAACCCATTTTGATCACAAGTGGCATTGAAATTTTCAGCAATAACCCAAGTAAGTTGTTTGATTTTCACATACACCTTGCACTTTCTTTCTCTTCTTGATAGGTTGTAAAAAATCTTGAAATACATTTATGTGCATACACGTTACATATTTTTTCTCTCTAAAACTAATTATTACCACAAACTTAATTACACAACAAGTCTGCAATTATATTCTTTTACCTTGTATAATACCTGTTTACAAGAACTAGTTGTAGAGCTGTGTAAGATTCGTAGGAGGACATAAACAAAGTGTCTACGTTTCGCTGATACATTAGCCTACTGACTGACTGACTGAAAAGAGCTGTCGGTAGTATGCAATCCAACGGAATCTTTTTTGTCGTTTTATAGACCGTCTTTCTTTCCACCTACAAATATGTACACACGTTTTTATATAATGAGGCGTATACGTATGTACTTTTGGTTTGTTGATATTACATAATAAGAAGAAAAGAAAGTTTCCTCTTTGACACACATTTATATCTATAGCACATGCATCAAGGAAGTAACATTATATCAGTATGTTTCTCCTTGTATATACATAATAACATAAAATTAATATAAAGATATGTTATACCCCTTCGTCTAATCTCCATTCCCATCACCATCACCAGTCAACAACCCGCATTTTATACATCTATTTAGGGATGGGAATAAATGTTTCATGTTCCCTACACAGAAGAACAAGAAGCACACAAACTTGGACATACAGAAACTGATATATCCTACGGCTTCATTTTATATTACTTTATACGCACACCGATACTGCTGGAGTTTATACAGAAATAGTTTCTTGAAAGGAAAATTCGGTGGAGAGGCAATGTTTTTCTATAAAACAGACGAAAGAGAAAAAAACTATGACTTGCTATATCGTGTACGTACACATTCATTGAGGGTGCTTAATTTTCATTATAATTTACTGGAGTAAACCGAAATAACATGTTCATAATATATGAAAAGCAGGCGTCGTACACTTGTACTCGGTGCGTATAGGTGCACATAAGCACACGTTATAGGTGCATAACCTTATTACTTATTCCCTCTACACATCGTCAGTGTTTTTATAGACGCATTGCAACTTACGTACAATCGCCGAGTCCGTATACGCATTTTAATACATATTATTTCTCAAGTGTTGTTGTACGTTATACTTATATAGGAAATGAGACACGGAGGAAAATGGGGGAGTCTGCAGGAATGAAAATAAAACAGGTATATATGTATATTGACAGATCATACCGGTGGGTAAATAATCCATTTCAACTTAAACACATATATAAACCTAAAAAGAGCTGTAATCATTAAATACGTAAGTAGTTTTTTGTATATGCAGACCGAACAGACAAATATTCAGAACGACCTTTACAAAAAACCACAAATATTTCGTCTCTGAGGAAAACCCTGTTTATAAAATACACAAAAGCGCTTTGTTATTATAATTATAGATATAGAACTTCATAAAAAAAGTAATATGTGGTTCGGGAGTGCAGATAGACATCAAAATAGGCATTTAGAGAAAGGGGATGAATGATGAGTTGTATAGGCGGGTTTGCTAGATGAGTTATATGCGTAGATAACTGGATGGTATTAGATAGCAAGTCGTTTTCTTTTTCTTATATATACTTGTAAGTTGCTGTAATCGAACTAAACTTGACTTTTTGCAAAAAGCAGAACACTATAAAATGGAATGTTTGCTTGCAAAGCTTTATTTGATTGTCACTATTGACTGTGTGGTATAGGTGCTTGTGTTCATACTTTTTACTTACCTTTTAAACTCGCTACCTTGTTTCTTTAGATTTTTATTTTTGTTTACTCGTGATTACAATACAACAATACGAGCTGCATAACCTTGCTCGTTTTTCGTCGAGGAAGCAGATAAAGCGATGCTTGAAATGCATACGATGAAACAGGAAATCTTTATAGGCTAACAACGTGGCACGTGGTACTGCACATTTTTACTTTCTCGAGACGAGAGACATGGGCAAACTGAAGTCTCGTGTAGTTGTGTGTATAAGAAATAAAAGGAAAACAAAAAAGCATACTACTAGATATATCTCGCCATCAATGTTCCCTCTACAAGATGTTATGCCATCAATGTCGAAGAAAACATGCTAAAATTGCATAATACCTATACACCCCATATTGAAACTTGCATAAACATGTCTAATTTTAGTAACGGCAAAAGTACAAACTCTAGTAAATAAAAATGTGCTCGTGAGATTGTATGCCGTTTTCACTTTTCTACTAGAAGAAAAGAACATGAAAAAATACTTTGGTAGTGATGTCATGCTGGAAGAATGAATAGAATATTAAGAATATTCACATTCACGCTTGTAAAGTCCAAAAATTCGTCTACTAAATTGGGGTTTAGTGGTTGGGAGACTTGTACTGTACATNCTGGAAGAATGAATAGAATATTAAGAATATTCACATTCACGCTTGTAAAGTCCAAAAATTCGTCTACTAAATTGGGGTTTAGTGGTTGGGAGACTTGTACTGTACATGTAATGCATTCGAACCGTTATATGAATGTACATCTAAATAAAAAAATTCTTTTAACCTGTTTTCCTTAAAATTTGTGGAAGGAAATGCTATTCATTCACAAATTTGGTAGTCCGAAAATAAGACTTTTAAGTTCTCTTAAGTAGTATTAGTCATTTAACGATTTTACAAAGAGGCATGTATGCATGTATCATGCAACGATTTGTCATCCTTTTTTCACAACACAGAGCATGAAATCGTTAATTTGTTATCAACTACATATCTAGAAAGTTCAAAACATCACTTCACAACGGTGAAATTAGTCTGAAAAGGTAGTGAAAAGAAAATAAGACTGTAAGGTATTATTTTTCTGGTAATGCAGATAGGAAAACGCAATTTTCCCTTTACTTACACCGTGTTCGTACTACTTTACGCTCATTCTTCATGTCATTTGGAGGTTTTACGGTTTATGGAGTTCAGATTGCCCCTAGCGTACTTTTTGCCCTTTAATTATTTATTTGAAGACAACTGGCGAGCGTTCCTTGTGAACACCATTTGAAAAAGTGGGTTGTCCAATACCAACTGGTTTATTAAACTGTTATAGGTTGTACTGTATCACTTACTACGAAAAGTGCGACAGGTGTAGCTTAAGGTAAAAGGGATTTCAGAGGTTTCACCGCTTCTATTGCAATTCCATCTGATTTTTTATTACACAATTTGAAGACATTTACATGCAAGCGTATATAATGAATACCGAGTGTAGTCATGTATGTCTGCATTACAATGTCTCAACTTTTTAAAACGCGAGTAACATTTATAACGAAAAAAAAGAAAGATGGAATGCGTCAATGGATACATTAAGCAGTGCTCAGCGTTTGAATTTTAAAATGTTCTATCAAGGAAACTGAACAAAAAACAAAAAGGAAATGTTACATGACACAAGGAAGTTGGGAAAGTTTGCAGAGATATAATAATAATGTACATGTATGTATAAAAATGACGTAACCCAGTAAGGTCAGATTTGCGTTTTTGATGAAATAGGAAATCAAGTTCAAAAGATGTAGTCAACCTAGCACAACAAGTACGCATTACACGCATCGATCTTTTCCTCGCTGAGTTCTTTCCTACTTAGCAAAACGAAAACAAACAAAGAAGTTCTGTGGAATGGACAACACAACGAGCATACACAAAAAATATAAATGTACGTTCGTACATTCTTGCTCAGTATCTTGTATCTGCAAATATCTTGAAAAGATTAGATAACCGTATTCTCAGTTTGCAACAACAGAGCATGGAACATCTATTTACAAATTACAATTTGAGAGAACACTTCATGACTATAGTTCTACATTTTCTGAAAGGCATATGTTCTAGTTTTATTTGCAAAGAAATAATTTTCACAGAATCAAGTGATACAATCGTTTACACATATTTTAGTAAAAGTTCATGGATGAAGAAAGGGAACGTAACGATGCTTTCGTATTTTTATCACAAGCGCCATTATTATTACATTATTTAGGAAAAAGCTACTTTTATATTATTATTCTTCGTTGCCGTTGAATGAAAACATTTCTATGTACATGAGGCGTCATTGATTGCCAAGAAAGCCCTCTCGTAGTTCAGAATAGAGACTTCCTTCGTTACAATCCGACGAGAAACATGCTTTTCCCATCTTCGTTTACGCCGTGTATAATTCCATTTGCTGATTTATGTATATCAAAATGCATCCCGTGTGAATGTAAGATTGTTCCTATACAGAAATATACGGAGAAGTTAAGGAAAAGTATGATGATGATAATACCCGGTTGGAAAAGTTTCTTGCGAGATAAAACGAGGGAACTTTTCGTTATATCAGAGTGCGAGATTCACATCGTAAGAATATGTGTGTAGGTTGTAAGGGGTTAGCAATGAATAGCTGTTTTATAGCGTTCCTAAGAATTCCCTAAAACCTTTCCTCTACAAGTAACGAACGGCATTATAACGAACAATAACAACAGCATCAGCAGCGGCAAGAAAAGCTTCCGCGGTGATGATAGTGTTACATATAGCGTTACGTATAACGAAGCTTTATCGTTTGTAAGAATAGGAGAGAAAAATAGCGTTCTTCTTCTCCGCTTCTTAGGAATGAAAATTTTCCTTCTTTTCCCTTCTCCCTTTTTCTTCTTCCCTGTTCCTATCTCTTCCCTATAAAAATATTCTATCCTAGTAATAGGTTTACTCGAGCCTACTACAAAGCAAAAGCAGGAGCCTCCGATAGATCCTTCAGTTTCTTTAATAATATTATTATGATGACGAAAAGAAGAAGAGGGGAGGAAGAAAAAGAGAAGGAATAGCTTTTCTCTAAGCAAGCTCACACTGCTAGTCTCAAAAGCCTTTGTGCATTACATTATACACATATTATAAAGAACTACACGAGCTCTCGTATAGAAACATCAAGTTTTGTCGGTGGTAGTGGTGACTCACACTCACTCACTCCGCCGCACTCTCTCTCTCTCTCTCTCTCTTACACACACACACACACACACTTTTACAGAAAATCTTTCTTCTGGCTTTTATGTATTGTTAGAAGACATACAAGTAGTATGTTGTTCAAGTGTAGAGAGTTTGAGTAGGGAAAAGCTTTACTACATACTGGCATAGAAGAACCTAGTACTATGCTGCAGTAGTTTAGTTGATGTTGTGCTTTAGCTTGTAGGTTCTCTTTTTTCTCCCCTATTTCTTCATAATAATATCGTATGAAGGCAGTCAGTCGGTATAACGATAGGAGTCGGTAAAGAAGAAGGGAAGAAGAAAGAAAAAGGACGCTGTTCGTTTTTGTGAACCTACTCGTCGTAGTTTTTCATATACGGCTGCTGCTGTAGTGGTATTATAACCATCATCATCATCGTCACCACCTCCACCACCGCCAGCACACGTATACAAATATTATATACCAGAGCATCATCATCATCATAAGGAAACTACGTTCGTAGTAGGCACTATTAAGCTCGTGTACCACTCCACCACCAGCACTACCATCATCATCATCAACACCACCATCATCCATATACCTATATCCATACTTCTTCCTTTTTCTTTGCTGTGTGTGTGTACTTACATTAGATTTTCTACAAAGAAGGCCATACGACGACGACGACGCTTGCATTACGCTTTTATAATATTATATCAAACAAGTAAGTGAAGGACTTTGTATTTTCTTCTTATTCTTTTTCCTAGTACGTAGTCTATTTCTCTTTTATTCATTCACAACCACGACCACCGCCACCACTATTACTTTCTTTATATGACATGAACGATATCGTTCACGATAGCAATAACTAGCATCGTGCATATTAGTATTACTTTAGTGAGTAGCGGCAGCCAGCAGCAGCTCTAGACAGGAGGCGAGGGAACATTTCTAAAAACATCCTTTCTTCTTGCATATTTTATATTATTCACATGTCTTTTCTCCTTTGTTGCACTTTTCCCTTGACTTGATATTACTTACTTGCAACTTAGTTTTCTGGTTCGTCCTTTCTTTTTATTCCGTCTCATACACATACCTACATACGCCGTGTATATACATAGGTCCTTTCTTTTTGCGTATCATACTATTATTACACAGCGTTATTATTATCGGACCAGCTGTGTCTGTGTCAGCTTTTCAGGATTTTTTCCCTATCTGTTGGAATACTAGGTCTTTGGGATCATTCACTGGTATATGCATGAACCTGTCGTTTGTGCTTCATTCAATAGACGATACATACCTTATAAACCTTCAAATAAGCATATCTCCATAAATGTACGGTTAGGAGGCTGCTGGTATCAAAATCCCCAACAACTTTGATAAACAAAGTCTTTTTCCAGCTGCTGTTATTACTGCTATTTACCATTCATGTACTATATGCACGTTGTACGTTATAATATTATCGTCTTTCTTTTGATAGCGTATCAGCATATATATGCGTTGGTAATACGAAAAAGAGAAAAACCATGAATAAACTTTTACACACTGAAACGTTTAGAAAGATATCTTATGCAAGCACTAAGCTCATATACCTATATAGCTTGAATGCACACTAGTACCTTTTTTTAAAGGAATGACTTGCTTGCATTTTCTATCTCTGTAATTGTATGCATGTATTGTACAAGCATTCCATAGTTTGCAAAATGTGACAAGTGCAAGTTAAAAACCTTGTAACCCGATTTCCTCTTGTTTTTGCAAAAACATCATTGATACGCAAGTTCTCTTTAGAACTTCATTTATGCGTGCTTCATTTGCGTTGTGTATTCAATATTCATTAACGAATTGGTGTATAAACAATATACAAATATAATTGTAATCCTTTATGTTCGTCATATATACTCTGACTGAATGCATTTTATGTGCATCGTCGTTGTACCTGCGTTCTTCCCTGTACATATACAATATATATCTGAGAAAGTTATGAGGTAAGGAAAGGAAGATGACATAAAAACTCTCTTCACGGTTTGATGTGTCTTCCTTCGCTTTCTCTGAAGCTCAATAACAAATACATTCTGCAAAATTACTTTGTTGTCTTTCTTTTTCCGTACTCAGCAGCTATTTATGTATTCAACATGCCAAAACACTTTTTTCTGGAAATCAAAAACTTTTTGGTGGGCGTTGTGTATCATAGTATTGTGAACAACTTTGACTCAGGAACCAACCCCCTAACTCCCC
>JAHZNE010003724.1:0-16092 GCA_027744055.1 Callyntrura sp. NNG-2020
TTTCCATGTCGTATTTTCATTCATAAACTCTTATTTTCACACAGAGATACGTGCACAGACAGACACAGCAATAAAATGGTGTTACTAGCGCTTTTTTAAAAGACAAACAACAACTTTTGCTATAACTAACAAGATAAATGACGAGATTAGATTTTTAAAATGACCGTGGCTTTGTATTTTATACACAAAAATAAGCACTAACTGGTTGAAGAAATTTTTGCAAATAGTAACTGCATTACCAATACCTACTCACGTACACTGTAGCCTGTAGCCCTGCCCTGCACATGGTTTTTAATCATTAATCGTCATCGCCATACCATAATCATCAATTTTCTCAACCTTGTCAAACAATATGATTAACAATCAATTATAGTGCATTCGCCAACACCAATTGCAGTGTTTTACTCAATTAAAGACTTTCTTTCAGAGGAAACTTGAAATAAAAACCATAAAGCCTAGCGTCTGCGACGTCGAGCGCGTCGCTGATTTAAATGTACTTGAACTTAATCCCATAATATTTTTCATGACCACGACAAGCTTTAATTACATTATGCTGAATGATTTTAAAATTATTTACAGAGTGTTTTGAAACCGTACGGTTCATACTTCATACACAGCTGATCTGTCACAATAAAAATCTCACTTTTTAAAAACACGCACAAAAGCCGCTACAGCGGCAGCGGCACACACCAATGCACAAAAGTCACTGATTAATGACGCGCCAGATATATATGTAGTCGATCTCGACTCGAACTCGGCCATCAATTACTCGGTCAATCGCTTCATATCAAATAGAAAATTAGAATCATGTTGCAGTCAATAAAAAATCAAGAGGAGACGATAAATGCACCGATCGCTCTTTTTCATTGACGATAATCACCCTTTTTTTAATCAAAATTCACATCAGTGTAACAATCTTTTTATTATTTCAACTTACAATCCAACAATTTAATTACCTGGTTTCAAAAGAGAGAAAAAACAATTATCGAGTACTTTTTAAATAGTCTCGGTTCGTTTACTTCGTTTTTTGGCAGCGCAAGCATCAAGAGGAAGTAGAAAGAAAACGCCAAACGCGATAAGTTGATAAAGAAAAGGATTATTTTTGAATTGTCGCGACATGCGCACCGGCACGTGACGGGCAATCCCACTAAATAGAATTTCAAGTTCGATCACTTCATTTTCTTTACATTTTAAAAGCAACAGTGCCGTGTTATGGGTTACTTTCACAGGTGTTTACACACTTATCTTTTTATAGTTGGCTTTATGGGTGTAACTTCCTCTAAAGCGCGTGCAAAAACCGCGGCGCAGTTGTTGCCATTGCCCATTTCCTTTGATAACTGACCAAGTGTGTAATGGGTGCTAGGACTGACGGGATACATTTTTTCTTAGTTTTAAAATAGGCGCCAGCTTGGCACAAGGAGGGGCAGTGTTGAAATCTTCATTTTTCAATCAAGCTTCATTTAATAGGACAGAACTTTTCATTTGCGAAAAAATTACTTTACTTAACACACTGACGGACTACATCAACAACAACGACAGAAAGAAAAGCAAGGATGGACGAAGATGATGAGAGAAAATTAATATTTGACAAGCGTGAAGTGTTTTTTTCTCACATTGACTGTATACTTATTAAATGATATGGTTCGTTAATTTTGAATATATTTTTGTTCTGATATTATGTGCTTGCCGTGCAGTTGCTGGTTGCCAATATGGTAAGCTTTTTCCCTTTAATTCGAAAAGGATTTACATTTTGGTAATGTTCACATTCTGCTAGGATTCATCATAAAAAGCTAATTATGATACTGATGATTTTAGTACATACTTTTCTGATCACAGCATCGTTTTCAGTACTGAAGTCTGCTGTTGAAACAAATCATTTGGCATGCTCTTAAAAGGTATGTTTATAGATTTCTTCGCCATGTCACGTAAAGCCAGTCATGTTTTCCTGCTTTGAGAAAAATTATATTTCACGATTGGTGTTGTAAGCGATAATTTAAGTTCTACATGATAGGTGTACATACACGCTAGAGACATTTTATTACCTTGAATATTTCACGGTCGTTGGCATTAAAACAATTTTTACTTGAATGTTTTACAAATACAAAGCCAGTAATTATCTTCAAGATCTCTTACGGTTTTCGGAGAAATATTCAAAGGACAATTTGAAGGAATTTGGCAAAAAATAGGTATGTGGTTTGGTTTGCATGATCGAGGTTATATATTACATGTTACGAATTAATGAATTTGTTTCATTGGACATTGTCGGATGCGTTCACAAGTCTCCAAAACATCAGACAGTATGTAAAGCATTTCAGTGAAGCTTGCACCTGACCTAATTGCGTTGTTGAATAAAATTGTAATATCTTTTAAAATTGTTCTATTAAACGTTCACCGTTAATGAGTGTATAATGTATACGTAATAATTGTACAAAGGATATAATATGCATAAAGTTTAACATTCAGCTTATACAACTAATACTTATTGTGAAAATCTGAATATTGGCTTTATTTTATATTTACTATTGTACTTGCTCATCACCGGGACCTTCGTTAATGAGCTTGTGAAGTAGTAAAAATTTATGAAGCCTTCTTATTGACACATGTTTGCTACTTGATAATGAACGTGAACAACAAAAATAGTATTGCACGAATTTTTTCTTGATTTCAACGAGTACGCGGCTAATATATGTAGTTGGAAAATACTAATTGCATTAATTACATTACATTATGACACGACGGCAATAAAACAGCAATACTTAAGGATTCTGAACTTCTAGCAAACTAAACAGTTATTATCGATGAAAGTAGTCCGGTATGTTCATCACGCGTCATTTCGCATCCATGTATGGCACAATTTTGTCCTAGGTGGGTCGTAAAATAACTGCGGATATGCAAAGCAAGAGGTGTAGGTAAGTAAACTCAAAAGCAAACTAATCTGCGAAGAATTACGAAATTCTGTACTTGTACGATCAGGAGGAGGTAAATGCACCTTAATATTTTACAATTGAATGGAATGTTATCTTAGGCACATAAACAGCCCAGTAGGAATTTGAGAGAGAGGCAACTGGTAAACTTATTGAAGGTTTATAGTTTACCTTATACCTATCTAGTTACTACGTTTGATGGAGAACTGACCTATAATGATACTCGCCATTCCGAAAGGACGAATACCTTTCTAAAAATTCGTGAGTACTAATGCTGAGATTCACATAAAAATGAGCATGAAAATGTCTGCATGTCGATAATCGCAGTAACTTTAAAACTGAATTTATAGTCGTCTCATAGTGTATGCCCATTCCTTCATGGCTTAACAGTGAGTAGAAACGTTACGCGACTCGAGAAAAGGTCACGCAATTGAATTGAATGTCCTGTCTTTAACGGTACCGTTTGCATGCAGAAGCAATCAAAGTGCATACGTTAAGGTTAAATAGTTATAGACGAGTTACACAATACTGACATTTTTTAAGGATGTAAAAAAGCGACAAGACGACATGCAACAATGATTTACTTTCAGTTTTTCTGCTGTTTATATGTTTATGCTTTTGAATGTGCAAATTTTGAATGTAGTATTACGAAACAAAAGCTCTATGAACTATGAACACTTATTTCGTTAACATTAAACCGTCAGGTCACTTGCTTCTCGATTAAATATATGTATTCTCACTCTCACTGGTTCGGGGTCCTCGGACCGGGGAGGGGTTCACGGTGGACAAGATGACAAATTACATGGTTGATGGACACGTTCTGAACTACAAGTTTAATTCTATTCTTTCCTGGTTTCCTAACAACAGTGCGCTTGTATCCCTTCAATTCAGCGATAAGCGATACGATCTTAGAGTAAAAGGTTTCCATGCTCGTAGGATACGATATGTCGTAGCTTCAATTGATTTTATAATAATTATTTTTGGTACAAAAATATTGCGCCCACTTCAATATTTCAAAAACTAATTTTGGTTCGTCTCCAAATAAAAACAAGTGTAGTAAAGCGAACCCCAGGGGTAACACATTCCCAAACTTTTCCATGGATCTCCAACAACCTGTAGCATCAAGAGAAGAAGAAAGGTCTCCCAGGAACACAGGCGCTCAGTGGCATTACCTTCCTCCCTCAACAGCAAATGGCGTTACTGATTACTTAACTGCTAATGCCCATACCGATGGTGAGACTCACACAGCCACTGTATTAGTGCTTGGTGCTCTTCAACCTGAGCTTGAAGGTTTCTCACAAAGGCTACCGGACATAGCTACGGAACACTTGAAAAGACAAGAGTATAAATATTGTTCAAACCCGCCAGGTTCTCCATTTGTTAATGCCAACCCCAGCACTCGTAAGAGTGTAGGAACTGGAACTGGTGGTAATGGTCGACCCCCTGTCCTCCCTGGCAGTACACCTCCAAATTTTGGGATTGGTGGGTTTGGTGGATCTGACGACGTCCGTCCCGATGATGTACCAGACATCTTTCGGTTGGACCAAATTGGTGGGCTGGACGAACAAAAGGACTACCTCAAACGTTCCATCATTTTGCCTTTGGTATGCCCCCATGTCTTAAAAGATTGGGGAGTCAGTCCACCAAAAGGAATTTTACTTCACGGACCTCCAGGTACCTCAGTAATACACAACGTAGTCTTAATTTCAGCAGTTACTAAATGTTTTATCTGGATTTAAAACATTCATGATCAACTGTTCCCAGGTACTGGCAAAACATTCATGGCAAAGGCTCTGGTGAATGAGTTGAAGCAACATCTCGGACGTAACGTCAAATTCTTCTATCGTAAAGGTGGAGATGTATTTACCATGTGGTTTGGAGAGTCTCAACGGAAGTTGCGCCAGGTATTTGAAGCTGCAAAGAGCATGCAACCCTCCGTAATATTCTTTGACGAAATAGACGGTTTGTGTCCGTCCCGTGATGGCCGTAATCACGGAACCGAAGCGTATGCCTCAGTAGTTACTTGCTTTCTTGGTCAAATGGATGGTCTCGAAAACGGGAAAGTATTCGTAATTGCAGCAACTAACCGCTTGGATGCCGTAGACCCTGCTGTCCGACGACCAGGTCGCTTTGACAAGCACTTGGCATGGGACAACAATGATCGACCATCACAGAACGATATTACTAGCCTCGCTCAGGAAACCATAGGATTTACTGGTGCTGACCTGGAGAAAATGTGCAAAGACGTTGTATATGCTGCGATTGCAGCAAACAATGGTGTGACTGACAGTTCTGTCAAAGTAGAAAGGGAACACTGGACACAAGCCATTAATGGAATGCAACGTACTGCCACCAACAACTTTGGCTCATCTCTATTCATGCCCACAAAACCTAATCAGATCATCAGTAAATTGATCGAACCAGCAGTAGGAGACGTCATTAGGAAGGTTAAGCCAATGCTTACTGACCCTTCGATAAACCTTTCTCCGACTCAATTTCCTACGCTTCACAAGTCACTTCTCATCCACATTAAACTTCGACAGTCAAAGACTTTTTTGAACAATCACATTCTTAACGGGATTCTTAGCTATTCACTGTTCAACGGAATGGCCCTCTTTGAAATCAGCACTACCACCATAAGCAATAAGCTTTTGTCTTATAAAAAACCCACCGTTCTCTCGGTAGTCATTGACGTGGTCAACCAGGCTTACGACGCTCAACAGACGGAGAAATGCGTCGTGGTAGTTATTCCTAACATCAACGAGATCTTGGAGATGAAACCAGCTCATGCATCCCCAACACTGATTCTCAATGCCTTGGCCAAAATCAGGGGACCAAAAATGTTCCTTCTGGCAACTTCGTCTGTACCACTGGACGCTATTCAGGATGTGCGTCTCACAGAACTGTTTGGTGGTCAATGCATAGCAGCTGCTAATCCTAAAGCGGACCAATTGAGCGAGTTTTTTAAATTCGTGCTTGAAACAAAGAAAGTATCTTTCAACCGGAGAGGAAATCTACTCCAAGAAGTTGCCAATGAGGCTGCTAAATACGCTGATAGTGACAATTACGAGCACATCCTTAATCTGGCCACTTCCATTGCTCAAGTTAATATTGCCGAGGAAGAGAGCTATGCTGAAGTCAAGAAGAAATTCAGTGACTTACTCGACAAGTATCAGGTATCAAAGTTACTTTGATGACAATTCAGTGTGATTATTGGTCTTATTTCATTCAATTCATGAATAAAAAAGTGTTTTCAATCTAAAATCTCGTCACTTCGCCAAAAATTACTATACAAATTAATCTTTCCTTATTACACCATTATTTTCACCTTTTAAGGTCACTCCATTTTAACAAGAGTGATTACCTTCTTTCGATGCCCAAAATATAATGCCTGTCAGAATCAAAATTTCTTTTCCATACAAAATAGGTAAATTCCGTTTTTCTTACCTGGTAAATAGTTTTACATCTCACATGCTTCGATACAGTTTCCCGGGCCTGCGCTGCACTCCCTACTTTACCCTTTACACGAGCAAACTTTCTCTCCGACATTTTTTTATTCTTCTTCGGAACGTCGTTTAGGGTGGGCGTCCAGATATATAATATCCTCTCACGGCTAATTAATCCTCCTCTTCAAACAAGACGGACCTCATGGTTTCAACAAGTTTTATTTTTACTTTATGAATAATAATTATTATTACATATTTGAAGTTGCAACGAAAGCACTGGATTATATTTTCACGGCACTAACTCGAAACTTGCTCGCTTACTTTCCATTTCCCATCATTCCATAGTTTATTCCAACACATTTTGCCACTTATTGTATATAGTCAGAGGAAATTTTTCTCCCGTTTTATAGTACATTACATTTACATAATATTATCTTTACTTTTATCAAATCACAGAGTATAACGTATAATGATCTCATAGTACTGGTACTTTTTAGGAAATGATAATGTAAATGAATGTAGACTTGAATTTAAAAAATATAAAGTTGCACTTTAAAACATGTAAGACTAGACTCGATACTACTCTTTATTACATTTCCAGTAAAAATTAGAAATGGCTCCAAGCACAATAAAGTTATTACATTGTCAATAGTCTAGACAAACAAATTCCTTTCGAGCTCTTTCACTTCCGTTTCAACTGTCACAAGGGCTATCCTATCCAGGTGGTAAGTAAAATATTTTCTTATTGCAAACAGTGCTCTGCACAGAGTACTAAACGGAGAGGAGCAATAGTATCAACTTGTCGAAGATTTTTGTAGAAAAATTACTTACGTACAACGTACAACATAGGATTTAAGGCCTTGTCATGCCCACAAAGGAATAAGCTTAACTAACTGACATTAAGGCAACTTTTGGTTAGTGTACGTACACATGAAATACCTACATTCCGGTTTAATCAGTCAGTTTGTATTATTTTTTAGAAAAATTAATGTCCGTAATACTAACTAATCATTGCCAATATACTATTATTTGCTGCTGTTACAAACATGAACTGCCCATCATTGCTTTGTTGAATTTAATGAGCAGTCATTGGAAGGAGGAAGGGTGTCCACGAAAATCATACTACTGTAAATACTTGCAGGCGTATATACACTTGAGTCGCTCACTACATTTCCAGCAGCGTAAAAAACATTTCTTCATTTATTGCTTCTTCTTACGCAGTCAGAAAGTACTACTCTCGATTTTCCATTTCCACAAGTTCATCGTAAAGTAATATCTTCCTTCATATACAAACGCACAAGTAAAAATTTACATGTGCAGAGTAATTTGTTATGTACCCGTAAATGTTTTATTTTATCAGAATACCAGACAGGAAATGTCAAACAACTTACCACCACACATTGCTATTTTGCAGTCAGTATTTGTAATGTGAATGGTACAGAGAGCTGGTAAAAGAACTAGTGGTAATCTGCTGTATATCGCTCCTATGCTTGGTAAGTAATGATTACGCTGGTAAGCATCCAAATGGTAAAATTAAGACTTTAACACGGTTTATTTCTGTTATTAAGATATATACTTAATATACTTGTAGAATGCTGATTGCACATGATGATCGTTACGCTAAGTTCACTTGTAGTAGTAATCATCACTGTAATAATAACAACAACATCACCAAAACCACCACGTCGTTTTTCCAAGCCACCAACCAAGACCAACTGCTGGATTTGGACTGTTCACTTTATTCACTGGCCGGACTGCTACTGATACTCTGTGACTGATACTGTTGCTGTTACGTTCCTCAATATTCCATCTGGAAAACATTTTACTCCTCCTCTCTTCTTATAATGAGAAGGATGAGTTACAAAGATGCCACTGACTTTTCTTCTGTCAGAAGATTAACGAAAAACAGAGGAAAATGGTGTTAATTCCTTAAGACAATTATCCCATTATGCTTGCGTTTTCTGCTTCTTGCGGGAGGACTATTCTTAAAATATGTACTCACTCTCCTCAAGTTTTTGTGTAGTAAAAAGGAAAAGATGACGATGTCGACCGACGACGTTCTGATTGTGAGGAAGAATGTGACGTTTGCATAATGTATGAATTTCTCATGTGGTGCCCCTGTTTTTGTTGCACCACGCCACCTTCACTGCTACCACCCGAGCACATTATTTTGTTTTACAAGTGCGTTCTATATAAGATAAATGAGTTTATTTAACTGCTTTTTTACCAGTCTTATTGCTTAATGTAGTATATACTACTTTGTCAAAAATCTGCTAACATATAGCATGTCATATGAGTACAGAAATGGTTTTCCATTTGCATGTCATAGATCCATTCCATGATCGTTTCATCCTTCCAGTAACAACTAGTAGCATCGCAGTTGTACTTATTGATATTATTGGTGTGTGTGTTGCATGGACATAGTCTCTCCAGTTATTGCATTATTTCTTGTCTGAAAGCATTAAAAGGAAAAGACACATAATAAGTAGAAGCTTTTACATTTTCAACATTACATTGTATGGAACTTCATGGTATTTGCGGTAAAGACTGCGGACGTATTAAGAAAGAAAAATATTACAGCTTTTTTGTCATTACGCGTGCATGTTTTCATGTTTCCTCAGAAGACTACTAACAATACTACTCTAATTTGACTACCATGCGTGCATGCACGTTTTGCTCTACTTACTTTTTATTTTCATACATTACATTACGGTTTGCCTCCTCCAGGAGTAGTAGTGATGCAACTGCAAGGAAGCGCAGAACAAAAGAACTTTGTGGACAAAGTCAATACCATTATGTCATGTTATCATGGATCGCACATGAGGTGTATGGACGTTTTTATAAGTAAATTTTCTTCCTAAACAGCAGACAAAAGACGGAGCAGCATAAAGTAGGCCAAAAGCTTACAAAACACAATGTGCCAACTTTTATGTATTTACAATTCCCAATTCCAATTTACGGAAGAGGATGATAAGAAGAGGTCTGGAAACCACACTAATGAAGACGCAAGAAAGTACTACTATATTGAAGATGTGAGATGAACTACTTTTCTTAGATCCGGCGTGTGCTCACTTGCACATATGAGTTGTTGTAATTCGCATTTATTGCTGTTGTTTTCATCCAGTCTGTTTTGCTTGTTGAATATGTATTCATAATGAGTCAAAATGTCAAATCAGTCGTGACACTTCGTATGACTTTGGCACAAATTTATTATTTTCATTCATTTTGCTTGTATTTTATGTACATTTGTATTTCGTAGTTGCTAAAATGCAGCATTGCAGCACTGCTGTTAATTGTTATTACCAGCACGGAGCTTTCTGTACTTTTCTGAGATTTAAATTACTTGTGCTAAACTTGTACTTGCTGGCGAGTGATTTTCTGTAACTGATAAAAAGAAACAACGAGGATTTTTCTGCCCTCTAATAATGACGTAATCCCAATCAAAATGATCAAGCGGCCGCTGTCACGCAAGACAAAAAGGAGTAAAGATTGTGGAAGCTCACCTTTTATGTTAAAACTTGTCTTTTTATACTTTTAGTGGCAAAGCAAAAATTAGCGATCATTTGAAGAAGATTACATGAAAAATATACGTAAATATAATGGGGTACCTAAACACGCTGTACAGAAAACTAGTTGTTTTAAAAACAAATGGTAGGGTATGTTGTTTAAATTGTGACTTGTTCTGTATTCCGGTGACACTTTTGAGCTTTTATTGTTTGTAATTTGCATAAAATGTAAACCTACACTACCCTGCGACTTGAGATTCTTCTCCTGCTTTTGCTATTTACATTTTTGCACAATGCTTTGTTGTTGTAATGGGTATTGCACCAGGAACGTGTCAACGTGTGCGCTAAATCACATCACATAGCACTGCCACTTAGAGATCCATCCTCCATGTGTCTTAAAGTCACATCCGTAATCATCTTGTAATTTGCATTTTTGCACGCTCGCTTTGTTCAATCACTTTTATAATGACGTGTTTTATCTTCTCCAAGCGTTCATACCCCGTCGTATACTATCCGTACCCATGTCCAAACTAAAAATAATTAAAATGATGATGATGGTGATTATGGTGTGTTCTGCGAATGAGGTAAAACAGGATGTGTATTTTTTCAAGTTTATACAAAAACTGATACCTTCACCCTGACTCTTTTTCGGGTTTAAAAGCCCAACCTCGCAGTAGGGGACTCTGGAACCGCAAAAATATTGAATTCATTAGCATTTTATTTTTGCACACTGACTCACACACGCTATCGTCTTCGCCAGAAACAAGAATAAAGTGGGAGCGGTAACAGTTTTTTCTTCCTATCCCAAATCAAAAAGGCGTCATTTATTTGTCTGAGAAAATGTGTGTACCACATGTCCAAATTCTTTCTAAAGAAAGTTTAGGTTTATTTCATACGGACAACGGTGCTGCTGTCCATGTGTGAAATAAAGCCTGGAAGAAAATATACTACTACACCAAGCAAACTCCCACATTATTTTTAAACGCCTGGCTCTCTGATGATGGAAAACCATGTATTCAACCACCATGCACCAGTACATTTAAAGAGTCGTCGGGTGAGCAGACACCATTATTGCAATTTGCAATACAGCTCATCACCATCATCATCATTCATTACACATAGGTTGAAGAAAAACTCCGATACAATCCTCTTTTTTTAATATCTCGCATCCTGTTTTACTCCTACTAAAAATAAACTTCTAACACGGCTTCTCATGTGAAAAACTATATTCACAAAACGAAACCTTCGCTCACAAACATTCACGTTCACACACGGTTGATGTACACACAACAACACACATGTGATAAAAATTGATTGGTTGTACTTATGATGGCGATGATAAAGATGAACGAGCTATTTTATCAGAATCGTTTAGAAACTAAGCTTTCCATAATGGAGCACACACACACACATTAAATTTCCATTATAAGGATTACTTCTATCATAGTGAAATGCATGCACCAATATTTTTTGTTTGTTTGGCTGCAGGCCTAGTTAAAAAAATATTCACATGAGCACAGGGCAAAAAAGTCATGGAGTATTTTGAAAGAGGATGAGTGAATTTTTAGCAAGCAGCAAAGCACAACACATACTGAGCACTATTTGTATTAATATTTTTCCCATTCAAATAGGACCCGTACGTACCAAACGACGGACCGCGATATCACATCAACTGCCTACACACTAAAAATACAATATCAAAAATATCCTCCGAAGTCTGACATTGTGTATGTCGTAAAAGCAAGAATGAACAGCCAGCGAGGAAATTCGTGAAAATCCATGTATCCGTGTATAGAAGGGAATACTCTTCTATAATACTATAATCCATGATACTGATATGATATGTATGTCCATATCCTGCTACATTCACGAAAAAAGGGAAAACAGTACGAGAGAAAAGATCTAAAAAGACGATAGTAGCTTGCCGTTTTCTACGTTTTACTCCGCCGCAGCAGTAAGGCGGACAGATGGACAATATTGTGTACGTTGATGAACAACTTAAAATGATCATGATCATCACCGTCATCGGTTTTTTTCATTCACTCCATCCAAAGTACGTACGAGCTACAAGGACTCCATGAGACTCATATACACATAAGATACAATACAGCATGCAACCCTCATGGACCTTCTTTTGTAAGATAATTATGTATGCGAGGTTTATGGATAAGGGTGGCACAACTTGGTATATAGTGGATGACAGTAAAAATGAATGGTGGAAATGAGCGACGACATACGGGGATAATGTTATTGCGCGAACAAAATGTTGGGCAAAATGTGATATTGGCTTGCGTTGCTGCGGCTTAGGTACATGCATTTTATTTTCTTGACAGTGCAATATATAAATACTCAAACTTTTGCTTGTCTGGTTATCCTTGCGTTTTCTTTTGCCATTGTATTTGTGTGCATTTTTGGTGTGCAAGGTAGCAGCATTTATTGCTATTGTAGGGGGTTGTGGATCTACAGGATTTTAGGATTCAAGTGCAAACGCGTTTCACATCACTTGATCAGAAATCCAGATATCAGCAGAAAAGTTGCTTATGCAATAGTGGGCATTATTGTATTGTAGTCGTGACTTTTGGTTGGCAAAGGTGTTATTATTGCTGTGCTGGTCTTATTTTGGTTTTGGGATAGTAAAAAAGTTCCAATAAAAAAGCTAGCTGTGCCGTGTGTCGTCGTCAACGTCGCGTCGGCCTGTATGCATTTTGCTTTGCATATATCGTTTGTTGTTGGTTAAAATTGTAATGCTTTTTTGTTATTATCACCACCACCGGAGGAGTATATATGTACTTGGTGGAAGAATGACAAGGTAAGGCAGGTAATTCTGACAAGGTGCTGCTGCTTTAAAGAATTGAATGCAAATATGCTGACAATTGCCAATTGCATTGCTTTCCAACACGCGAAACAAACAGGCGATAAGGTTGAGTTGGTCATAAGTTTATTTGCAAAAGTTGGATCGGCCCAGTATGATGAATGTGGTGGGGTGGTGTTGATGAAATCTATGATTTGCAGACTTGCACATATTGTAAAGAATTTTTCTTCTAGCGGCTATTAATATATTTGTTGAGATAAATAACACAAAAGGACTATGAGCGAATTTTGTCTGGCGAACTACGTATTTTTGGACGTACACTATTATAAAACTCATTCAAAAACTGAGAAAAATTTTGATAAAGTTAAACTTAAAAGGTGATGCGTAATATTTGCAGTAATAATATATTTGCATAGCAAAATCACTGCATCAAGACGATGTTAGAGGATGAACTTACCAATGGTTTTAGTATGGAATTGTAAACGTTTTTCTCAACCTGCCCACGCGTATATTAAAAAACAGGCTTAAATTGCTAATATATTATTACACGTGGTGATACTTTGTGTTCACAATTCACATTGTTAATGTGAGAGAATGTGCATGGGAATGCATTGTTTCCAAAAATTATATACGATGAACGTTTTTTGGAAGACGAACTCTGCTCTTTGTATGGCGATGATGATCTTGTCTGGGTGTTGTTGGATTATGCAACGGGCAAACTATACTAATTTAAATATACTTACGAAACGTGACTGTTTATATCGCACTTGTATAAAATATAACGTATAATAGCGCGGATGAACGTAAATGGCAACTTGCATTCCATAGGCATTGCTATCCCTAACATATTTTTTCCACAAGTTAATGTCAAAGTCAAGAACAGAACATCTCAAAAGATTTGGCAATGAAAAACTGCTTATTGTGTATTTCAGTACCTACTACAACGTATAAGTAGCCACTAGGTACTCTCGACTATGTATTGTATGCTATTCTTGATGCAATATCAATAAATTCAAGGTCACGTAATGTAAACGCTGATATTTTAGACATAAACACAAAAACGTAACGAGTAACGGGTAAAATGGTGAAAGAAGCGATTGCTTATGCATTAATCTCATCAAATATTTTTTAAAATCGCGATTTAAGTTCAAAGACAGTAACTTTTTGCCATTTAGATGCTTTAGCTTTACTTTGAAATCTCAACGAAAACATCGTCCGTGATTGAACATTAAATTGTGATATTAATTGATGAATGCTAGAACAAAATTGACTGATTTGTTATTGAAAGATGAACAAAATGCCGAAATAACGGAAATAGTAGATTCTTTTGCTGTTGGGCCTTGAATTATATAAGAACGGTACAAGTTTAGGAGTATCATTATCATATCTTCAAGGAATACACGCCGTGAACAATACAAGGGAATCAGAATGAATATATAGATTAGTATATAGTCAAACTGCAAGGTTAAGATCAATGTAAAACAATTGTCGTTGTCACTTGGGAAAAATAATTATGTACGATGATAATGCAAAAAATGGATTTGAAAATATCTTCCTCATTTTTTAATTCGTAGCGTTTCTTCTATGTTTGTACAATGTTGGCCTCCTCAGTCTTTACATTTTCATTCTTTATTTGTATAATAGCATTACTGTCTTGTTTGTTTGGATTAAAAGAGTCATCGTTAAAGCGCGCTGTCACAGTTAAATCATTGTCGTTGTCGCCATTTCCTTCTTCCCCATGTCCCTTATCAATCTTTACAAAAACACTTTTGAACAATGAAAATAAAGAAGCACCTCCGATGAGCACTCCTAAAAACAAATAGCAAACTCCGTACATCATAAACTGATCCCGCTCATTCAGTGCGAACCCCCTCATGTCAGAAATAGTGATAGATAAGAACAGTTTGAAGGGCCAATGCAAAAAACGTGTTAATTCCAAAAATAAGAGCGCGTCTTTCGTTGCGAATTTTTTGGGCAAGTTCAGCGCTAAAAACAAAATAAATTTATAATAAAATTAATTATAGCACAATTACTCCTGTACTCTCTTGTTGGCCTAGTTAATCTCTGACGCTAGTTGCTTGTTTGAAATCATACTTTGCCACAGTAAACATTACTGGATGAATCAATCGAAATATGATGTAACTCAAATACGCCATATTTAAACTCGATGTTTTAGCCATCCAAAAAAGCATCCCTCCTTGTGCAACAGATATCAGTGTGAGCGTCAACTCTCCCCACCTGTCCCACGCAACGTTCGTAAACTGAAATCCGAAGGAAAGTAGGGCACCTGCAACAATGCAAGATTCGTTTCATTTATGTGCTGCGTTTACACCACCATACGTTGGAGTTTCTGCCTGCTGCCCCTTTGAAAATTTAAATACTACATACTTAAAAGTGTGTGTATCGCTTTAACTGCCCCATTATACAACTCTTGTTTATCATCCCCACTATCATCCCGGACCTTGTCCCATAAGGCTTGCACGTAATTTACGACTTGGTACTGACCGGCAGAAGCAAACGCCCACCACAGCGACCATTTCAAAACATATCCATTGCCAAAGGCTACTTTAAGGTCGTCGATGAGATGTACAAAAGAAACTTTAATCCCTGAAGAGCTTACACTTGTTGAGTCCGTTCTCTGTTCCTTAACCTTTAATGGTTTGCTTTCGCTGCTTCCAATTTCTGCAACTTTGTACGACCTCAAATAAAATTGCTGGTTAAGTTGCACTTTGGGCAGAAACATGGTGCACATCAAACCCAGTGAGATACAAGTGAGAGTGACGTAGTTGAGCTCATGATAATTCATGAGTTTCCAAGTCACAAGCAATTGAGCAATAAGACCTCCAAAAAACTTTCCAGCGAGACGGGCGCTGTGAGTATGAGAACTTACTTGCTTGTAGTGGTCTGGGTCCACTTGTGCGTAAATATATGTTGAGTAAGCTAGCTCAGCCGAACCGGCCAACCCGTAGAATATTTCCACCACCTACACACAGTACAATTTTAATCTCATAAATGCGAGATAAAAATATATATCGTAATCCACGAATCAGAATGTGAATGAATGCATGAGTTTATTACAATAACTGCAGTTAGTCCTGTGGAAAATGTCAAAATGCCCCAAGTGAGAACATGACATATTCCTTCAAGAATCACGATTGGTTTATACCGCACGTAGTCCGTTATGAGTAGAATAATAGCTAAGGATCCCAGGGAAATGTAGGTAGAAACTGGGAAGGCTATATGAATTACCTACGCAAAAGGAATCAACATTTCAATAGCGATATGTAATTGTAATTCCTTTCCTTTCACAAATTTTCAAACCGAATATCTTGTATTGAAAATACCTCTTCTGCTGTGACATTTTTGTACTCAATAATATAGTCCGTTACAAAAGGTTCTGAAGG
>JAHZNE010003725.1:0-14257 GCA_027744055.1 Callyntrura sp. NNG-2020
CTTACCGGTTAACACAGCCAGACCAATTCCAGGATCACCTGCTCCATACGCCCAAGAATCGTGAGAGCATCCAATTACCACGTACCTAAAATAACAGGAAGATACGCATCAAGTAGGTATCATGCTGAGACAGCAAAACGGGGCAAACAACACGATGATGGTGTCAGTGTACTCGGTAAACAGTATCTATTATTATGGGTACTTTATTATTGAAACTCAACTTTACGTCTGTGGTCGTCGTTTGAAATTGCAAGCATGCGTAAATGTATGAGATGTATCTAAATATTCAAAGTATATAGAGCTCTAGATTATTTGGAGAGACTTTGAGTAAAGTGCTTTAATACGTGGCAAAATTTTCCACAAGCGAAACACTAAACATTTCTGCTGATTTGAGCAGATTTGTTTATCAATTAGCACTTATGTAAATGTAAATGCTTGCTCTAGCTACCTCTCTTTGACTCCCTTTTAATGTTATATAACGCGGTAACCAACCGTTGCACCACCGCTGCTATAAACAACTCTTTTGGTGTAAGTGTAAGGCTATCTCGGTGAACGAAGCACTACATAATCACTATCGCCATTGTAAGTATTAATCATTCATAAAACAACGCTCCTTGTTGTCGATTTCCTACTCAGCACGCACTGCATCACAGCATGGAGTCTTGTTTCCACCCTTGCGTACATATCATCACAGCTCAAAGGGATGCCTTCCTGGCGAGATTTCATTTCATTATAATAATTTGCAAAACATTTGTGAAGACACAAAACAGCCCGTGATGCTTAACAGCTTTTCACGTTCGTCTTTTGTCCGATGTGTGTCGAATACACGAGAAAACAAAACAACGGATATTTAGCAAGGCGGTACTTAATATAACGGTTTAAAAATAGCAACAAAAGGGTAATTTGTGTGATTCAGTCAATATATGTCATTAGCGTGGTGAGAAAGCATGATGAGAGTCTATTATTTAGACAATTTCTATTTTCTTTGTAACAAATTTACTTTGATTGGATTCCGTCTACTTGTTTCATTTTTCTTCCCTCCAATAAATTCTTTTTATTTGAGAGGGAAATCCCTAATTTGTAAGGAGTAGTGCATTATTTCCACTCTACACATTTGGTAAGAAAAATCTTTTTTTTTATTTTACTCATTTTTATTCCATTTTCGCATTGTACTATGTTATCGTTTCAGCACATATGTATAATTTGATTTTCTCTATAGAAAAATGCAATTTTGAAGAAATTGTCCTATAGGGATAAGGCTACCTATATAACATATATCTCCGCTTGCCAAAATAAAAGTTTTTTTTCCGACTCCGCTGGTTTTACTCGTTTGCAATTCATATTAGATAAAGGGAGAAGACGTGGCTGTTTGGAAAAAGAAGAAACAGAGAGGACTGTAAAACACAAAGAATTCGAAAATAGCACAGCCGATAAAATTGTGCAGCAACCATGTGCCCCGTCAGTTGTGTTTTTCTTCACAGCGGCTAAAAAGACAAATTTCGCAACTCTCAAGTATAGTTCCCCTAGTCATGACTGTTCTCACTTATAATTGGCGTGCAAAGCAGAAAAACAGGTGCGAATTTAAATTAAGATAGAAGCATGAAAGGTGTGCAGCAGTTATTCTCACAAGAGTTATACTGTCGTTTCATCATCTGCTGTTGTGTATGATGTATGACAGCGTTCTCAAATGAAATTTGTACTCGTTCACTTCACATTGCACTGGCACACACTCCCATGAAACTGGGGAGATTACAATAGGGTATGAAATTTGCATGCATCCTTCTGAGATATGCTTTACAGATACCTGCTGCGCCGTGAAATGATGTTTTACACGGTAGCTGAGTTGGAGTGCACTAAATAGAACAGAAAAATGCAGACAAATAGGTATAAATTATGGGTGAGCAATGTACGAAAATTATTGAATAAGTAATAAACCTCCAAACCGTGTCCATAGTAGGTAGCCTTACAATAAGCAGGTAGTGGCTTCAAATTTACACGATATTAATTTTTCAAACGTCATGAAATCGGCTTAATAGCGAAACGGAGGAAGTGAGAACTTTACTTTTCGACGCAAAGTTTTTGTGTACAGAGACGTTACTGTTTGCGGACCGCATCAGAAAACTACTGCAGACGGATAGACAGGCTTAGTTTATGAAAGCTATCACGATTCATGAGGGTACAATGAGACTTGCACTATTTACATATTTATACCATAACGTAAAAATGTATATACAAGAGAGACAGAGAGAAAGAGAAATGATTACAGAAACGAAAGGCGGAAGGGAACAAGAGAAACGGAAACAGTGTGTGGGTGCTGTAAGCAGTAGGAAAATTTTCTCTCGAGCTTTCACTTCGTTTGTTCACATACGAATTATATGTATGTTTGCATATCTCATTCTCTTTTCCTCGTCGTTCCCCTACAACTTCTTCTGCTAATCAGGTGTCTATTATGCTTTCTCTCATTCGTCTTTTGTCAGTCAGTCAGTCACGGGTTTGGCGGAGAATAAGCCACACTTTTCACATGTGTGCATTGTCTTATAAGAGAAAGTTGAGTCCCACATTTATTACATGTAATGACGCCAGATAGACTTTAAAAGGATGCGGTACGGTTCACTTCACCTGGCGTAATACATTTTTCAAGTAAAGCAACCAACCATCTACGCTCACCTAAATACACACAGAGTAAGATATATGCATATACATATGGACATTCGGTTTAAAATGCAATATTATAAAGGAATAATGAATCTTGCTCTCCAGAGATATCAATTTTTGTATACAATATCCTTGTGCCTGATGCACATTCTCCTGCCACCGTTCTGGTTATTACAGAGTACAATTTTGGTGGCGCTGAGACTTTTTGTAAGGTAGCAGTATGGTAGAAAGCTGGTAGGAAAGAAAAATACAACATGAGGACAAGCTTTCATTTTTGGAGATACATAGCTTGAGGACAGGTGAGTTAGCTTTACCGCGGTAGCCACAGTCATCTTTCCATTTATCTGTATCTTTCATTTCACTGCCTTGCACCAACAAAGAACAGCTTTGTGCTTCGCTTCCGAGAAAAAAAAGCTTTGTAATAATAATAACTCTGATAGACTAAAGACCATGTACCAAACTGCACTGCTACGGATGAATGAATGCGAAAAAGGGGCAGCAAGGAATAAACAGTGGTAAAAAAAATATGAAGAGGACGGGAAAGACAAGCCTCGAGCACATTGTGACAGTCAACGTGGATTTTTTCCCTTTTGTGTTGTTACTTACCTACTGTAACAAACTATGTTGTTCCTTGCTACTTTGTCGTGCCATACCCATTTCTTGCAGTTTTAAGGTACTGGAAATGGTTATAGTTGGCGTTATATGCTTATCATCATCATCGTCATAGTCATCTAATGAAAATGCTCCAGTTAAACAAAACAGCGCATCAGCTGCTACTGCCTGCTGCTTGTTGATGACACACGGAGATAGATGAGATATTTGAGCTACATTATTATTGAATGACAAAAGACACTACTCGACATAGACAAGGATTTATCTTGCACGTCGTTACTTACAGTTACTCATACAACAACTGCAGTGCAGAGTAGTACACAGCAAAAATTTGGTATTCGTCCTCTTTGTCTCATACCCTCTTTTTCTCTTCATATATTTATGTCGGAAGTTGTACACCCTGTACACACGACACTTTTTCGGGGTAGCAAACAAAAATACGATGGCAATCAGAGCGACAATGATGATGAAAGGAAGATGGTAATAAATGAGTTTTCTTAGCAAGCATAAAATGAGTAAATAGCATACTACGCATTTTAGCACGCACCACAACAAATTTAAGTCTTCATAATGGACCCATGAAATTTCAATTTACTTCTTCATCTGACTTGCTTTCCTCTCTGTGTACTTAAGACAAGCCAGCAATTTCCCAACCCATCTTTCCACATTCACAGTAAATAAGAGAATTAGGCATTATGTACAAGGAGGTACACACGCACACACTGTGCTCTGTACACAAAGTCTGCTGGATACGACGACATACCAAAAGGTACGTTAGGACAGCACAAATTATGGAGAAATTCAACCTCCGCTATGCCGCTTTCTCTTTCCCTTATAGTGCTTTTGCGTATGTAATATATTAATATATGCTTCAATATGTATGGTGGCAACGTTTTAACTATAAATCAAAAAATAAAGAAAAAAATATGTGGTGGGATTACATTTTTGGCTTGAGTCTCCGTCTCACCTCAGACAGTCATGCGGGAAAAAAGAAGTTAATAACACAGATAGCCCTATACCTGGAATTGTTTTTTCTTACCTTTCCCACACAGCAATTTCCCATCTAGATTTTATATTAGAATTGGCAAAGACGATTCGTCATCGTCGTCATTCTCCTAAAGTAAATGCTGTTGATGGCTTAAAGTGTGAAGCAAAACGAGAGAATTCTAGGAAACAGACTAACTAAATGAATTCCATGAGTAACTGTCTAATGCATTTTTTTCTCAGATATTTTTTGGATGTGTGCCGTTGTGTAGTAAAAAATGCTGCGCACATAAGGTTATGGAACATGAAAAAGAGAAGGAGCCGCCGTCGTGTGAGTAGGCACTAGTATACAAGCCGTGTGATAGCTGAAGGAACGAGCAGCTCGTGAAGGAAAAGCTGCTTTCACATAAAAATTGATCACGATGAGCTTTCTAAACGAATGTTCTACTATTCTGTAATAATAATATCTAGCACCCGGAGCAGTGTACACAGAAGCAGGAAGACGAAGAAAAAACGATGGCGAGAGTGTGGTATATGGCATAAGACAGACGTATCTAATTTTGTAAGAAGTAGCGGGTACCTAGCTGTGAGTACAGGAAAGATGTATAAGTAAAGAACAAAGAGAGCACCCAGCAGGGGCACCGAAACACATTTTTCTCACCTGTCACTCTCCCATGCTCCGGGGATGGCTGCGACTACATTGTATATGCCACTAGTCTTGGGCTCGTTAAAGGTACGAAGTCGAACAGAAAAGGGAAGAGATGAGCCTTGAAACACGGATCCCATATCGTAGGAAGTATGCAGGGCTCCTTGCCATTCGGGAGGGGCACGTCTACTCCCTCGGCCTTGCCTTATCCACCTTGAAAATTTTTATGGGAAAAACAACAATGGCCTTTTGTGTCAATTCATTCAGTTCATTGAAAGAAAATCACTATCGCTTTCGTAATAAATTTGATGAAGCTTTTCCCAGTTTTCGCTCTTTTCCGCTTTTCAAATATCGCCTTAAACGAAGAAGCATGTGTGTGTCTCCAGACATTTGGAAGAAATTAGGCTGAAAATGAAATTTGGGAAATTGTAATGAAAAGTGGACCACGTATCTCGGCACGTACCTGAGCAGCTGTTCCGCATCCTGATAACTTATGCTGTGAGCAGGAAGCAGAAACTTGCCTCTGTGCCGCTGTCAGTCATTTCAAAGATAATAAAGAACATGGCTAGTTCAAATCATGTCATTGTATTACAGTTTACAGTTAAATGGAGAATGTGATATGTGTGACAGCCGCACAACGAAAAGTTTGTAGGTAGTCTGGCTTACCTGCACTTCATGAATATTTTCCAGGGATGCTAATGAACTCCAGCGAACAGCGGTAGCTGGAAATAGAGGTCCCATGTCTTTCGGATCGGGGTAAAAAATAATGCCTTTGATCCCGTACGACGATGCAACAGCGCTCTAAGGAATGAACAATATATCATTTTGTAATACCTACCATACATTTTCCTTCCCTTCTGCTGCCCACATTAAATTCCCTCTGTGTTCTCTGCTCAAAGGCGAAAAAACCACAGATATGTTTTTATTACTTGCTGGCGTGGTCGCCACAACCGAACCGACAAAAACCTGGGAAAACAATACTAAAATATCTACAAAAAAGGTCATAAATTTTTCAGCTGATACGACAGAACTACCGTGTTGTGTCATCTACATTCTTCACATCAATATCCAACAAAGTGTTTACAAAAAATATGTACTCTAGTAAAAATCGAGCAGAGAACAAATAAACGGAAGAGGGGAAAAGGCAAGATAAGTCCGTCCACACACAAAATAATAAAGGTACACTTATTGAAGACCACAGCATGTAAGAGTGAAATTGTCATACCACAATTGATGGATGAATCCTGCTGAAGCGTATTAATGCTATTGATCCGTTAAGCACGATGTTGGACTTGCGGAGGAAGTCCAAATCTTCTGGGCGGCCATAGAGCCCATAAATAAGCGTCCCTGTAGAGTATTTACCCAGAAAAACATTTTTTTTTGTTTTTACAAGGAACATCTCAAGTTTTACTTCCAACGAAGGGGTATAAAAACGGAAAGCTAGTAATAAACTAGAAAACCATGACCGGACAAACACGAAAGTGAAGAACAATAATAGTAAATGGAAATGGATATATAATACGCCGCCAACATGTTCCCGTATTTTCTCCGGTAATTCCAGCAAGAGAGAAAGGGAGAGAGAGAGGGAATGAGAGAGTATATCTTTGTTTACAAAGATTTAGTGATGGAATTACACGTGCCAAACGATTCCTTTTGTTTAAATTTACTGTTTTATGTACTCTCCGTTACAGTCGTTAAAGTTGTTGGTGAACACACACAGATCGACGAATTTTTTTTGGACGAGCACAGTTTTATGTACGCTTCCGTTGTATTGAAAAACAATCGGAAATAGGTTAGTAGATCAGGGGTATCTAATATCGTCCTTTCACAGCAAAACTTTCTATTTAACGCACATTTGACACTCGAATCATCGCCGGACGGCGATAATGCGACATTGTTTCTCTCTCTACTTTACATTTTGTTTCATAAGCAAAAGCGCCAGGCAGGGAAAGCATAAAATTGATGGGGTACTTTGATATTCTCGTTTGCTCATAAATTGAAGCCACAACTTCCAGCAGGGATGATAAATCGCGTAAAAGTTCCGCAACTTTTCCGGCCAAAAAAGCAAACATAGCGGATAATAACTTTCCCAAGTTGCGTTTGTCCTCCGGTTGATTCTTGTTTACGTACCGTATAGTGAATTATATTACTGTTAAATTGAATATTATTGTGAATACTATGGGCTTTCATTCAAGCAAAGAAATCAAGAAAAGTTTTTTTTATTCATGGAATTACATGGCTCATTGTTCCGAGGTGATTCATTTTACAAAGATGACGAAAACATCTATCGCATAAAAACGTACCCGAGGACTAGCGAAAAGACAGGAGTATTATTATTGAATGCGGTGCAGAAAGGGCTTTGTATTTTTGTGTCGATGGTGGTACGCTTAAAACATGCTCACATTTAGATCAGTAATTTTCTTTTTATCAGATGATACGTATGTTCCATACGGACAAGTGTTTTTCTATCAAACTTCATGTATCTGGGTTAGCAGGGAGCGGGAGTAATCCCATCACCGAGAAGCAACTCATGCGAAAACCCATTAAGTCAATCCGGCGGTATTAAGCCTTTCCTTGTCCCATATATAACTCATTCGCATTGTAAGTGAATTTATTTGTGCCTTTTTGGTTGCCTGTTCCTTACAACGGAAAAAATATCACAAGGAAGGAAAAGAGGCAACATTTGGATGGTAGGAACATAACTTGTGGCATAACTTAAACGCATATACCTTCCCGCTCTGCCTATGTGGGTGCTTTATGTCGCTGAAGAATAAATAATAACTGAGGGGTCACTCTATAAAAACGGGGAAAGCAAGCAACTTGCAATGAAAGTAAATTTCTGGACACAATATCTGTATAAAAATAACTGATACTTTATGTGCTATCATCAAATGACATGTGTGCGGTAACACGTTTTTATGCCTTCTTTCTTTCTTTCCTTCTCTCTCTCGCTCTCTCTCCCTCTCTGCCTGGAGAGCTTTTGCCTTTTTGGAGAAAAACCGTGCATATACATGTGGGAACGTGTGTGTGTAGGACTATGGCACAATAAAGAAAACTCATAAAGATGTACAACACCACAAAGACTCTTTCTCTCGAGTAGATGGAAACTTTGGGAGGTCAGAGTTTATGGCAAAATCCAAAAAGCTTACCATTTAGATTGGCAGCGGGAGAAAAGGCAATTACTGGACGGAAGTTTGGCAAACTAGCACTGCCAGACGACGTTGTAGCATCATCAGACTCCTCCGTGCTTGATGGGGATGTAGTAAAAAGCACTGAACCATTGCGATCCACAACCTCAACGAGATTGACTCTTTTCGATCTACGAAAGAAAAAAATATAATGCATCAACATCCATGTCGAAAACCGGTTTTATGCATAAGTATCCCCCTGAAATTGGGAAATTTTCTCAAAATTCAATACATCCCGAAAGGAAATGCCTCACCAACGTAAAATTGATATCATTAAAGGGTAGTCAGACATTGCCGTTTGTTTCGCATGGGCTGATAAAACAATAAAATCCGCGCAAATATAAACCCTCGTCTTTGGCAAAAAAAGAAAGTATTTTTGATTTATGGAGCAAATGAGCCTTTTATTATTGTTGAGCAAAAGGTATTGGAGGAAATGGCAGGCAGAAGAGATAAATGGTATAATATGAGGGAAAGAAATAAGAATCCGGTAACAAGTAAAAAAAGACTCATTTTTATTGTGTTTCTTCACGTGTGTCTAGATTATAGATAACTGTAAGTATGCTTGCTCATGCAAATACTTAGAGGAACAGATTGATGCAAATTGCTCAAGCAGATAATAGATATTTATTCCGATGATGTTCTTTCTCAAACATCTCTACAAAAGGCAAAGCCATTAAGCTGGAAACACAAAATAACAATTTCCCTCATAAGCAACTCATTCCAAGGGCTCTCCGGGGAAATTTAGGTGGATTTCGCGGAAATGCCGAGGTATTACAACAGCTTCGCCAACTTTTCTCCTGATCATGGGGCATTGTGAGAACCGTTCCTAAAAGTGAATACTCCGGTTTATATTATTATGGCAGTGTTTATGACACTATTAGTAAACTGGCGTACAATAACATTATCCCAGTTCCACTAGAGAGGACTGTACTCGGGGTAAGAAAACTAGGAAAGTACATACCTACCTACTATATGTATCCTCATCTTCGCTTGAGCAAGCTTCAAGAAAAGACAATGTGTATTCAAAACAAACTTTTTTGTCCTAAACCATGACACATTTTGCAAACAAGTTTCTGCTACTATCGCGCATCAGAACAGTTTTATAATATACTATCTACTAATGCTATTGTCATGTATAGAGTATAGGGCGTATGCATACATGGAACAACCCGGAGCTGACGATAAAACCAAGAAAGTCTACTTAAAATTCAGCAATTTGATTGCAAAATTCTAGTAACGTGTTCATTCTATTTATGTACTTTTTGGTTTCTTCATCGTCTAATAAACTGAATACATACACCAACTGTGCAACTTTAAAAACTGCCTCATGAAAAAGAAAGAACTTATTACATATAAAAAAGAAGGAATTTTTATCCTGTCATGAAATCACTACAATGGTCGCAAGATTTTTTTCTGATTTACTGTAATACGTAAAAACGACTTTGTAGTTACGAACCGACGAAGAAATGTGAACGATTTATTTATACGAACACCCTTCTTCCTCCCCCTACTTTTACTCTCGCTTTCTCCTTCTTCCTCGTTCATAATAACTGGAATATTGGACTGGGATAAAGTTGCATGTCGCTTTTTTAAGGATGCTTTTTCGTACTGCGAATTCAAAACTTTTTTATTGTATTGTATCCCTCCAGTTAGTGAGACGACGCTTAGCTATAGACTTGGGAAATATCTATATCACTCCTATGACATGTACCATTTAGCTGCTTATTCCTTATACACTATCTCTTGGTCACAACAGTAAAAAGAAAGAACGGCACGACTGCTACACCACATGTACGCTGATTGAGCCTCTGAAAGAGATGCATACTCTTTATATACAAAATTGTTGATATTATTAGTTTAAAATACATATTTCCACAAAGCGTCTTTGGATCAGGAGTAAAGCCGGAAGAATAAATTTTGAGCGCAATACATACATATTTTTTTATCAATGTTGCGCTTGTTTAAGAATGCTTTCTTCTGGATTATAACAATAAGTATAGAGCGTACACTGTACACTGTGTACTTTTTTCATTTCATGGTTTATCCCTCTTTCATATCATCAAGATCATTTTGAGTTGGTTCCTATTTTTCTGCGCCTTGAAGACGTTGTACTTACTTGTATTGGTTAGTCAACCTATAAAATTCTGTAATACTGCATTCAATAAAATTCTAATCTCAGCAAATCACACAGCCATGCAGTGCAGTCAGAACGCTCCGTAGAATGTAAAATGCGTTTTTTATATGGCCATCTGTGTGTGTACTTTTTCGCTTCTGGTGTTTGTATCACTTAAAATCAATGAGATGAAATGGAAAAAGCTGATGGATAGAAAGTTCTTTGTGGATTTTAGAGGAGATCCTGCTATCCATACACCAGCAACATTATTTTTTTGTAAGAGAAAAAAGCAAGAAAAAGAGTTGCGTGTTTGTAAGCTTGATTCTATCGTGGCGTGATTGTACCCACTGACGGCAGTGTGAGGGTAGCAGGGAGGATGTGAATGAAAGTTGTATTGTATAGGATGGTGCGAAAAGAGACACAAAGTCAGAGAGGAAGAGGAAGTCTAGTATAAAGGTTAGTAGAAGAAAATATTATGCTCATTCACATCTTCCCCCACACACTCTTCTCATCACATCTCCTTTTCCATTTCACATTTTCACTTCAGCATCAATGAGAAAAAAACCACAAAAATGGTATTCAAGCGGTTTCCTACAAGTACCCCGGCACTCTGGCACATTTGTAAGTACAACGTAGAGAGATCCCCTTATAATAATGTTGATATATACGAGTGTGTTTGTTGGTTTGATCGTTGTGTTTGGCAGAGAGATGACGATGATGATCGCGATGTTGGTGGTTGCTGGTGGTGGTGAAGAGTGAATGATCGCATGGAAAACATTGTGATAAAGTATCGTGCATGGGAAAGGGAAAAAATTGAACCCTTTACAGTGTACTCCACCACTTTTCGCCTGATGTGTGCATACATGTACGTATATTATGTGTGTGTGTGTGTACGTTTGTGCGTATGTTTTCGGCATTACTTCTTTCGCTTTTTTACATCTTTTTCAACTTTAGAGAGAGAGAGAAAGAGGGGGAAAGGGAACAAGGGAAAAAGAGGAAACGTGTATACAAAACGAAAAATGAACTAGAAGGGAATCTACTGCTTTAGACGACCGCATATTGTATATTCTCTTAAGGGAAGACTCAATTTCCAAGTAAAGGCCCCCCGAGTCAATTTAAGTTGAGCCAACTCAATTTGATGAAATTCCATTGCTAATGTAGTCACATTCACGTATGCCTGAGTTCACACAGGAAGCACTACATAGTCACACTGGGTCCGACTTGGAATCAGAGAATGTTGTGTGTATATGAACAAAAGGAATTCGTTCTTTTTTCATTTTTTAGATGATTTCACTCTTTGGTAGGTAAGTTGGTGAATGACTGTGTATATGCACATGTGTGTGACGAAAGCGTGTGTTTCTCCAACATTGTATACCTATTTAGTTCCAGCAGTAGCTGTAGTAGTACTAGTAGTAGCAGTAGCAGTAGCAGCACATGAATACCTTTATGCGGATCCGTCCTTTTAAAATGACTTTGGCAGTCCCCCGGAAATAATGTCAATTGTTGTGTTTGGTTTTATGGAAAGGCATTTATCCTATTGTGTATAATAATCATGTACTGTGTACTAGTTGTGCTGTATCGCGTAACACACTTGACTTTTTCATGTCAGTGGATTCTTGCCTGCAAGATCGTCATCATTCTCTCTCTCTCTCTCTCTCGCTGATGGTATACAGATAGATACCATTGTTGTTCCTGATTATGATGATGTTACACACGCTTTTGTATTTTATGTAGTAATTCATGCAAGACTAGGCACACATGAAGTACAGAAACACAACATGAACCATGCACACAATCACGACAGCCATCAGACATCTGTAGTGAGTGAGTAGTAACAGACGAAAGGAAAACTGTTTTCCTGCAAAAAAATTCCCTGTACATACCTGTCTCTTTAAACCACTCACTCTTTTGGTTTTGCAAACTATGACTTATTTTTTTCTGCCTGTGGAAGCGAAATTTAAAAGAAAAAAGATTGTGTTGTTGTTTCCTCTAAAATCTTTCTTATATGGGTGAACTTACATTGTAAGTTCTATTATGTATTGCTTTGTTACTGAATGACAATGACGACAAGGTACGTGGAGTGTTTTTTGTATGTTTTTTTGGTAATACAAACATAATAATGGGATTGTTATACAAGTTGGAACAGCAAGTGGATGCACTCAAAATGTGGTTACATAATATACGTTTGCCGATTCTGTTTGGAGATATGACACATTCAAAAGCACACAGAGAATGCAGTTAGCATCCCACATACCTCAGCAGATGTTGCCTTATTCGCCCACCATCAACATTAACTTAGTGTTGTTGGTGTTGTTTTCCCTTTATGTTTACCACACGTAGCCATTATGCAAATATGCAAACAAAATTTTATTTTGAACACTGTATAGGATACATTATGTAAGCTTTTATACGCAGACACAAAGGGAGAGAGCTAGGTGGTTGTGATATAGATAATGTGATACTTGTCTGTTTCTGTGGTCGTAACTTGAGTGGGTCAAGAGGCACAACAATATTTTCCCCACTTTTTATAGCATAATTAGGTGGTTTGTTTTATATATCATAATGTGAACTCTTGCTGTATTTTTATTATCCCCTTTTCTGTTTTCCCAAATAGAGTGGGCTCCAGTTAAGCCAAACTACTAGTTAGACAAACGAGAGAGGTGCGCCCTTTTCAACATATGTTAAAGGACGAGAGAAAAGAGAAAGTAATCTGAAAAGGAAAAGGAAACTTTTTTCACTCACTCGTGTGTGTGTGTAGTAGTGATATAGAAACATGTCCGCATGATTATACTAAAACGGTGTAATTTGGTGGTATATAATAATAGTCATTGCATATTATATAGCTTTCTCCACACACACTGTTAGAAACGATTATCGCGCGAACGAGAGGAAATGGGTATGGGAAATGCTGTGGTGAATTATATGGACACTTTTTCATGCTGTTAATAGAGTACCAGTGTATTATCACAAGAAGAGAGTGTGTGTGTGTGGCTTTAGTAACAAACATGCCAAAAAGGATATAGAGATGTGAATTACATTAGAAGAAGAGTGTGGATTGTAATAATGGTGGTAGTAGTGGTACTGCTTTCACAACACAAAGTAAACTTTCGCATTACCACATTCAATTCAATTAATTTTCTGATGGCTTTTATAAGCCTTATTATCGTTGTGGTTGTAGGTTGGGGATTTATGTACTTACAAGCAAGAGGCAAAATCTTTTTTTCTCTCTCTCTCTCTCTTGTAGCCTTTCTTAACTCTCTCACGTCTCTACCCAAAAGTTATAAATGGGGATATTGAATGTCTTATTTTTAATGATGTCATATAAATGTGTACATTTACTTATGCTCGTGTATATTTATATTTAGGGCAAACAACAACTCCAAGACGATATAAGCCACCAAACACTAATTTTTTCGTATATTCTAATCCACCTTCTCATCTTTTGCCGTTCGGTTGTTAGTGCATTTCGAGATGAGGAAGTACTCGAAAGGAAGAAGAGAAACTGAGTGGGAACATTAAGCCATTTCAATACAAATGAGGAGCGCCGTAAAGGGACTTTGTGTATTTCTATTGATTGTCGTTCGTTCGTGTGGGTAGGAAAAGTAAACTGCGTAAAAGGGATCTATGAAGTAGGCCACTATTACATGGGTAAACTTATTGAGATGATGATGTAAAAGATATACAGAACATTACGGATAGTGGGTTGGCAATAAGGGACAAATACTTGGAGGGGTGAAACATAAAAAATATATATACGGTATTTTTTGGCTGCAAGGGAAAAAATAAAGTCAGCTTGTTGTACTACTACACATCTGCATATGAACACTAAACTAAACACTTTAAAATAAGTAAGCAAAAAAACGGAGGGAAATAGGAAGAAGAAAGCACGCTTTCATCTTCTTACAAAAAGGCACGAACAAGGGGAATAGGAACGTACGTCGAAAGCAGAAATCTGTAGTAGTAGTAGTAGTAATGTGCATACAAAATAATAATGCATATGTGCGCCCGAAAATCTGGGGAATAAAAGAGAAAGCAGCATTGTGTCTGTTTGTAGCACTA
>JAHZNE010003726.1:0-15369 GCA_027744055.1 Callyntrura sp. NNG-2020
TATGGATGGGACGCAAATGGTCGTTGTGTATATTTTTCTGGTGTGTGTGTGTGTGCGCCTGTCTGACTGGTTGTTGGCTCGCATTCACACCACCACTCATTCCCATCATCATCATCATCACCATCGTCGTCATTACCTGTTCGTGCATTGTTAAAAACGCGTTTAAATAAATAAATAGGCAACCCCGCTCCCACCAATGCTTCCCTGTGTATTCCCCTCAGTTTCATCATCATCATCATCATCACCAGTCCTCTCTAACATTGCATGTGTGTCTCTGCATTAAAGGGTTGGGGGAAAAATCGTCACTTTTTACGACGACCGTTACACGCACAGACACAGAGAGACACACACACCGTATACCCTTCTGCTCTCTAACAACAATTTTATGAGTCAGCTTTTCCGAAAAAAAGGTGAAGAAGACACGTCGCCAGGAGAGAGCTTGTGAAGGAACGCAAAGATGTTCATCTTATGTAATGCTCAGGTAAGATGTGGGGAGGCTGGGAAAAAAGAGAAGCATTTTTTTTGGCTGTTGACTGTGCCTACCTTTTTTACGTGGAGGACGAGGAGGATGGCGATGAGTGGGAATGGGATTGTTGAACAATGCTTTTGGGACAAGTCAACAGGCTTCAATGGTAACACAGGCCGCATCTTACCCCATTTGAGCAGCAGCAGCAGCAGCAGCATCGTCGTCGTCGTCATTGCCGTGAGGAGGAGAGTAGCGGACTCACAATAACTTTTTTTCAAGGCCATTCTATCCTTCTCATCTGGCGTTGTTGTACTTCGTCAATAGCGATCCTCGTACCTGGGGAGGCTGACAATGAAATGTTAAATGGAATTTGGATGTTGGAGATGTGGTGTGCTTTTGGGGCACACAAACACTCTCACTGTATCATCACTCAGCAGAGCTTTGTTTGGCGTTCGTTTTTTTTAGAGCAACAGCTTGCATCAGGATGATGTAACTCAGAACTCAGGGCTTTTGTACTGCTGGTGAGGAGAGGAGATGATGGTGTAAAGGTCTGAATGTGCTTGGTTGTTGCCCCACTCCTCCCTGTCTCTCTGACAAGCTGCGTGTTTTTGTCCGACGGAGGACAGGACAATGGATATGTGTGTCGGGGGAGGGGTGCTCTTTGCCAGAATGGCGTTTTGGATAGAGAGAGAGAGAGAGAGAGAGGGGTTCAAATATAAATGGGGGCGAGACTTGAGGTAGGCATGTGCTCTGGTTGTCTGTCATTCAAGGGGAATGCTGAGGTGAGGAATCCCATTGCAGGATTTTCTAATTGACGGGGGACAGACTGACTCACCAGTGCTGCTTGATTAAAGCTGTGCAGGCAGGGTGCAACTTTTAGAGCTGGCGTGATAGATAATAGATAGCACACTTGCTAAATGTATTTACGTAGGCAAATTCATGTGTTTTGTTGTAAGTTGAGGATAAAGTCAAGGAAAGGAGGGGTTATAATTTAAGGACGTCATGCAAAAACCGATTTTTCGCAGCCCCACCGCGGATGTCGTGTTAGTGTCAGGCTGTATGAAATCCCCCTGCCCCGCCCCTTTGCATGTCCTTTCATTAAACAGAAAGTGAGAAGGGACGCAGGGTTTTTAAAATAACAGTCTCCACCACCATTGAACAAAAAGTACTTGGACGATTAATTAACGTGAGTAAATCGCAAAACACTCAAGAGAGTTAGGATATTTCCCATTGATTTCATTACTAGTTCCATTACACTACAATTACAACTATCAACCATTAACGAATTAGGATGTACAACTGCATATTATCCTTTCAATTTTCGGAATAACTTCTGTGTAATTTAGAAATACTAGCAAAAGTCTTTTAACTAACGAACGATTAAACTCTACCTGTGTACGCTATCAAGAGTAAGCATGTGCTACCAATTTTTCACCGATTCTATACCGTTGTAGCCATCGAGTTCAAACTCTGCATATTTTAGTAAATATGTTTTACTTGTTTATCCATGTCCAAATCAGAATTGTTTCTTGTGTCGTTCATTTCAATGTACGGCAAACGTTTATATGTATACATATGAGTAGCGATAAAATCGCGAATCGCGCTACACAAAATTAGTAAAAATTGCAGTTCTCCCATTATACAGCTACTAGTGCTTGAAATTGATATCACATTTGGCAAAACACCCCTCCCCCTATGAAATGTTCCGTCGTGAGAGCCCGTTAGCCGCCCCCTCCCCCCTCCAACATGACGTCACTAAATTATGGCCCCTAAGAAATGGTTTTTTTTTTATATCCGGCAAAAGAGCGTTGTAGCATTTCATGGCCATCGTTCTTAGAGGTTATGTAAAGGATGAAAAATAGCAAAATCCTCACTTTGATATTGTCAACTGTAGCCAAGCCGCCGCACGCGATACCGCACAAATATGTCATTAATTATTAACATCATTGCAGTCTGTAAATGTAAATCCATGAAATGCGCTATTGAATTGAAAATTACTCGGAATTATGCCTTTTCTACTAAGGACATATTTACTGTTTTCACTGTAATTATAATTTTCAAGTGATCCTCAAAAAGGGTCTTGTCGAGTTGAAGGGCACTTGTTTTAGCTCCTCTTGATGTCCCTCAGTACCATATGAACGAGACAACGGGCCATGAGGTACAGCCCCTTTAAATACGTGTATGGACTAAGAAAATATCCCAAAATATGCACATCTGAAGAATCCATTAATTTGTAGGTTAAATGTGTTGGGAAATTAAGGCACTCTGCGAATTGGTACAACAAGCGTACCTTTTGCCTTTTGTTATGCAAAAAATAGAGTCTGCACAAAGTGCATTATTATACAAAGGATTAGTCAAATGTGAATAGCGTTAAATACCATGTCGGGTTTAAACTCATTTTTTTTAGTAGTCTAGTAAAAAAACCCAAATCCTTGTTGCCGTACGGCTACATGCATTCAAATATAAAAAATAATCATCTCAAATCTCAATCTACATGAAACACTTCACTAAAATAGCTCACATATGCTAAAACGCAGGTTGGGGCTCTTCTTTTTTTTTACGGCAGTGCGGCGGCGTAATAAAAATTGAACAATGAAAAAATTAATCGTCTGTGGAAAACATGTTTTTTAGTATTTTCATATCCTTTTAAAATTGCACCCCTCTCGCATGCTGGATTTACACAAAACCAGACATACGTTGACTTCATGATTCCATTCACTTGCAAATAATTTACAATGAAAAACTTATTTTTCCTCTCCTATCTATCCCGCTCCATTCAAATAGCACGCTTCTTCACAATCAATGCTGCGACAAGGTATTATTCAGTTTTAAATTGAGGGAAAATCCTAAATGTCATTTTACAGGGAGGTTTTCACCATTCATCTTAATATTTTCAAATTCAGCCGAAAACTACAATTCGGGGACCCCAGATGAGGACGGGGGTCACAGGCACAGCGATCAGTCTCATTGACTGTCAGTTTCCCTGAGTCTGTGCATAGCATCTTCATTATTTCGGTGCGACTACTCAAAACGATACAATTACAGATAACTTGCAAAGACAAAGAAGAATTAACGGCTGCGAATGTAACTGAACCAGAGTAACAGGAGGTTTCCACCTCTTGACAGAGAGAAAATACCTTACTGTACTGCCCATTAACTATAACTATTCAATTTTAAAACGGACGAACAAATAACGGTAGTTTATCATCGGGGAGAGTCTATTGGTTGATCTTCGTTTTATTAACGGTTATTCGTGATACAAGTGGTATTTATCTTGTTCTTATACACCCTTTCCCCTCTTCTACTTGAACCTACCAACGACTAAGATAAATTACAGCAATACTTAAATTTACACAGTTTGTTTACATTTTAATCGACATGGCAGCTAACTCTAGTGTACAAATTAAATTGGCGAATCACTGCCTGTGTGCCGGCGTTGGGAAAGTAGACAGACAGACAAAGTGTGGAAACATTATATCTCCTATTTAATTGGGTCTTTCGAAGGACTATTACTGACACCCAACATCACTCCCCCTAAAATAGCGATAATGGTAAATCCTTGCGCAGCAATCCGGGTTCGCATCATTAATTGAGAGTCTCGATTTCGGCCTTTACGAAAGCACCACAGCCCGTACGACAGAGCACCAAGGGTAGCGAACGCCCCTGAAAATAAAACAAACACACATTTTACAAAAAGAAGGAACACTGGCAACAGTATTTCAATAAAAGAATGTCGAAAAGAGATAAGATGAAGCGTGTATCTTCATACCAATAGGAACAAATGGGTTCTCGGTCATTTTCCGAAACAATTTTGAACCGGCAGGTTCGGAGTACGCAGCGGGACCCAGGGTCTCCTCCCGAAAACGAAGCCACTCCAACTCTGCTTGCATTTCAAGTTTTGCTGCCGACATGGGCTCAGCTGCCGCAGGCTTGCCAGTTTTAGCCTCAGGAGCAGGAGCCTGTCCACTGGAAGCCATTTCTCTGGAGATTAAAAAAAAAGTAAAATAATATCCTTTAAATATTGTCTGCACTCATTTTCCGGTGATACAACCTGTTCCTCCCATTAGAGTCTACCTGGAGGACACGTACAATGGATTCGATCAATAAGGAGTCCCTGATGACAATGGGCATCAACGACAAAGAGTCAGATTCGGTTTCCTGACTCCCGACACGACACACTTGCTCCCAATACCACTTTAATTGCAAGAAAACCCACAAACTGTGACAAACTGTGAATTTAGGTTGAAATTCAGTCACTCGTCAATCATCCCCATCCCCAGCAACTGCAACTGCAACTGACTGGCTCTTTGAAGAGCGTAAACTTCTGTTTTGATGTTGTTGGAAGATGAGAGGAGAGACAAGCAGAGAAAAACAAATTCATTTCTCTCTGTTCGCTTTGAAAATGAATAGCGGGTTTCCCTGTCACGTGACTCGCAGTGGAGCATCATCATCATCATCATCATCATCCTCGTCCCCTTCTTTGTTGCTTTTGGGTCGGTTAGTGTAGGATTGACTAGAGAGATGACTTTGCAACGTAGGTAGTGGTAGTGGTAGTACGTGCAGGCAGGAAGCCTGCTCGAAAGGAGGATAATATTTTTTTTTACTAATTTAATTTGAATAAAATTACATGAAAAAGCCTTCCATATACGATATCAAACATCCATATAATGAGAAGAGCAGAAAGGAAGAAATGTATTCATTTTCTATTTCTGTATTTTACGATGCGATGATGATGAAAAGATGAATAATTTAACATTTTTATTTCCCTATCTCACACAACATGATCCTTTTAACGTTTTAAGGAATTGGTCTTGGGTTCGGTAGACAGGATGATGATGGTGATGGTGATGTAAATGGCGAAAACATGTACAACGATCCCGTGACGATCTGTTGTTCATTTTTGCTGTCGTAAATTATTTTTTCTACTTTTTCGGCTGCAAACCACACGGCTTGTCATTTAAAAGGTCTTATCTGCCCCAGAATAAAGTTCTATCAGAATTTCAGACCATTTCCGCGCTTGCAGTAATTGAAAACGTTTCATATCGCGCTAGAAACTAGAAGATTCGAGTAAGTACGTTGAAGATACTTTTTTACACTATTTTTGATGATCATTAAGTGCTTGGGTGGCTAGGTGTCATCATTTACGTTACGGATTCTATAGTCAATATAGTTGAAAGCTCCACAAAAAATAGAAGCCTGCCTAATTTGCATTTTTTTATATTCCTTTATTGTCTTTTAAATATTTTTTTTCTTTCAAAAATTCGTTTACGCCAATGATTGCTATCAAAGAGGAATATTTGAAAAAAAATACAAAAGGAGAAATAAAATTAATTCATGCTAGGTACATTTTTTCATTTTATTCTGTCTAATTAAATATTATTGTACAATAATCCTTTCTGCTTTCCAATATTTAGTAACATTTCAAAAAAAACAAATAAGAGACACGAAAATCAAAAAGGGAAAATGTAAATTAGGTACGGTGCTGTACATGTTGCACATTCCATCATATCGTCGCGCCTACAAGTAGCATTTTAAATGCCTTCTTTTTTTAAAAAAAACTTTTTAATTGTTGCTACCTGATGTAATTAATTAGCTGTAAGCCCATCGTATCGTTCCAAAACCTCAAGAATTAATATTTTTTTCCTTTGCGCCATCACAAGGGTAATGGTAAGCCCGCTGATTTTGAAAAACTGATGATGACGACGACAACTACACTACAACAGCAAGCAGAGCTGCATATAGAAGAGATATGTTCATGGTGAAAAGTTTAATAAATTATTACCATGACGACATGCTTGTATAATCGCGTATTTTTCCAACCATCCTCCCATTTAAAATGCTGTGCTCGTTTTTTTTTGGCATGTGGAGTGCCATTTTCCCATGGAATAATAATAGTAGTCGGTGGTAGAAATGGAAAAATTATCGGGGTTCGCAAAATTAGATTAAGGCTACGTTGCCCAATGCAAACACGAGAAGAATTGCAAGTTGGCAGGTAGGTGGCTTCCGGTAGGCAAGGCTACGAAACGGACGGAGGATGAGTGAGTGTTTTGTTTTGCGCAAATTGCCGTGGCCGTGGATTTTTTGTATTGAGTGGTTCTCAGAAGTCAGGTAAGGTTCAAGGTGACAGGTGTAAGAGAATAAGTGGTTTGATGAGGGCGTTTGGTGATATTCAGGCTTGACTCAAGTTGTTTTTACTGGTTTAAGAGGATTTAGGTGAAGGTCACGCCTCATCAGAATCACAGTCAGTGACGATGCTCCTATTGCGTGGCGCCGCCGCGACGACACTTTTTGTCGCCTTATTTCAATCGCTTTGTTTTGAGAGAAGTGTACCACGGGGGAAATTGGGACGGAAGGACATTTTGTAGAAAAGTGTTAAAGTTTGGGTGCGAACGTAATTTAGTGGTGGAGTGCAGAGGTAATAACAATAACAGTAACGAGGAGCAGTAACGGTAATAAGATCCCCTGAAATTAGTCAGTTGACGCCGGAGATTTGCATGAGAGAGGAAGCCGCGTAATTGCGCACTACTTTTACTCAAGGCGTTTTTGACATGGCGAAGGCTCCCCCGCTGACCACAGCGTCAATGGTCTTGGCACAGACACGCCACAACTTGGATGTCACGCTTGATCACCCCAAAACCAGGGACAAAGAAACTCGGCGTCGTCGTCAAGCCAGATCCCCCAACTCGAAGGTTAAACCTAGAAGGACACGGAAACAGACAACGCATAACCAACAATACAATCTGCCCCGGGACGGCAAGTCCCCCAGAATTTTCTAGGGAACAATACTTAAATATTCCCCAAGTTGTCCGCTGTGTGACCTGTGAATCCCCTGAAAAAAAATGTATTGAGATTTCCATTCTTTCAAACTTTCCCCGCCGTTTTCGAATATCCTGAAGGTGTCCCTTGACCAACGGAAAAAACAAAATTCGACCACCACCAGAAATGACCGGGGCAATAGAATAACAATAAGACCGCTGCTGGGATAATTACGTTAGTTGTGCTGTTACAAAAGCGAGAAATAAGCGAGTACAACCAAAAAGCGTCAAACAGTTCGTTCCGTCGTTATCCCCACCACCACTGCTGTTGAGTAGGGAGAGAGAGAGAGAGAGATGCGCAGTTAAAAGGCCACTCAAAGTTGGAAGGCCACATTCCACGGTGAACTGTTGCAATCACCCGTAATCTCTTCTCTGCTGCTGTTGCATTTATGCAACAACGGAGCATTAGGAAAACACACTCATCTCCTCCTCCTCATCATCATCATCATCACCTTTGTGCCTGACGACGACGTTATGCTAATTTTTACCTGACAACGACACCTCTGCTCATTTCAGCAACGCCAGAGAGCCAAGACGCTCCTGACTCGAACATCATCATCATCATCATCATCATCATCAGCATCATATCGGCCTCCTAATCGTTTCGTTTTATGCGCATACTAGTTTCCTCTTAAAAATCTCTTCTACACACACACAACACCAGCCGTCCCACTAATCGTTCCCGCTCCCTGGCCGCCGCATGTGTGTGTGTGTGTGTGTGTGTTAAAGTTTAAAGGTTACCCACAAAATGTCACAATTCATTAAGTCGCCACCGCCGCATTATCATCTTGATTGCGGATCGTGGTGGCACAGAGATGTCGAAGGAAATGACGACTTCATTACGTTTTTTTTACCCTCCCTCTCTGTAGGCAACTCATTTTGTGTACCAACTACGGAAGACAACACGGGCAATATCATCATCATCATCATCATGGTCAGCATCACAGGGAGGCGGGGTGGTCGTCCGTCTTCGTGGTCGTGGACTACCCCTCATTTCTCTGGCTATTAACTCCTTGGGTATTGCAAATCCTCCAATTTGGCAACGGCCCCTAATTGTAGGCTATTAGCAGGAGGAGGAGGAGGAGGCAATACAAGCTTAATACAATCAAGGAAAGTGATTCTTTTTTGGGGGCAGGTCTGACCTGAACGAGTCTCAAGTCTGCTGTGCTGCTGCTCTCTGCTAACTGTGATGAAAGGGTGCTGCTCTGACGTAATCTGCCATATGGGTAACAACGGGTTGCGCAGTGGCCCCTTTTGCAGTAGTCACCTGCTGTTCTACTCCCAATTACTCCACGCAATACCGGTGAGCATCATCGATAGGGAATTGTGTGGCCTGATATCCCTGTACGCAGAGGAGGATGGGATGAAGTTACATGTTCCTCTTGTAAGACGGACGCTGTTGCGACCCCCATTTTTACGCAAGTGGGATGCAGCGTTGTTGGGGCGGTAATTACCGCCAAGCGAAGGGGCCTAACTTCGTGCCTCAGAAAATGACTATCGAATTTACATAATGCCACGTTTACTCGCCAATTTAATTCCGAGCCTCGTATCTATGCTCCCTCTTACATACACAGAGAGAGAGAAAGAGAGAGAGAGAGAGGCTGCTGTTGTTGTAATCGAATTCGCATCCACCAATTAATTTGCGCACAAAAAACGGGGAATCTGTTTAGAAATTGGGAAATTGAAGGCTATAAAAGAGGTAATCACCGCGTCTATTCCGATCTAAGGCGCATTTTATGACTTTTTTTTTACGCAGACTGCGACGACACCAGCAGTAAATTATGAGAGAGTCGCTGTCATTTTCCTGATCACCCAAATCATCCCCCATCCATCATTATCCCTGTCGTTTGTCGTTGTGGAGCGGAGCTGGGGAAATTTTTGTCGTTTTAACCGGCCGGATTGCGTCATTAAATGGGGACGTTGGTAGAACGTCCCCATTTTTCCCAGGGCCCGGTAGTGTCGTCAGGCTAACGTTCCTTTAAAGCGAGGGGGCATCGAGGAACCAACAACGTTTTTTGGGCTCGTTGAGCTTTGCTGTGAAACGGAGCAGAAAAATAAAATGAGATAAAGGGTCGTTAATCAGCGCTAAATTGGTAGTAAGACGTCTTGTGACCATAAATGTGTGTCGCTCAAGGGAGCACTACTAGGATTGTTGCTATTCTTGTCAATTCACTTCCGGTCCTGCCATAGAGAGGATGAAGGAAGGAATGAATGGTGACTCAGGACCATCTCGTCGTCGTCGTCGTCGTCCTGATGAAGGGAATGTGCCAAGTGGTGGAGGAGCAGAGGTGTGTGGAGCAAAATAATGTTGGCGCCACTCTCAAGTCCAGGAGAATTTCTGCCGGAGGGTCTAACCAAAACAAAAATGACGTCACAATTTCCCGTGGGGAGAACGGCGAGGAATGTGGCGGGTATTGACGCCAAACGGGGACAGGGCTGCTTAGAGATTCTTAACTTGAAGTGAATTGCTTAATTTGCTTATTAATTAGCGCGACACATGGCGCTTGAAAGCGGCAAGTTATCCTCTTGTCAAGGTATCTCTCTCTCTCTCTCTCTCTCTCTCTCTGTGTGTGTTGGGAGAGAGAATAGGGGATCAAAGCGTGAAAAGCGCGCTCGTAAATCATCCATTCTTATCGCGTCTGCTCGCGAATTAAATTATGGTTTTCCTCTTCTCAGCCAAGTATCCTTGCTCGACTCCAATCCACAACACGTCATCTCTCTCTCTCTCTCTCTCTCTCTCTCTTGACATTGGTTTTCGCTTCTCTCCTCAGCACACAGCCACAAACGCACACAGTCTACTCTCGTTAGAGTGACGCCAAAAGGAGGAATTGGAGGGTCAACGGTGACGTAGCACAGCAACGGGCTGCAACAAAACAAAAAAAGGAAAAGAAAACTGTAGCGCACGTCGTCGTCCTACTCCTTCTGCATTCGGAACTAAACTACCTAAAAGCCACAGAGAGTGACAGACAAAGTTGAAGTTAACTACTCTCTACTACCAACAACCCAACAAATACCGTCATCATCATCATCATCATCATCATCATCATCATCCGCCGGAAGGGCGCTAATAAGAGCCGCCTTTAAAATCCCCCCTCGTTTTACCCGCCTTCCTGCTAATCCGGCGGGGTTATTCCCTTTCTCCCGGGGCAGAGCTCGCAATTCGGCGGGGAATAAAAAGTGGGTCGGTTTTAGAAGAGTTGCGGCGGGGCTAGTAAAAGGTGTGCAGCAGAGATATTTTTATTACTCTATTTTAGATGACGACGATTATGACGACGACGACGACGACGACGACGATGATGGTGAAGGGAGAGGGAGAGAGAGAGATGAAGTACATTTTCATTATTGCCTCTCAGCTCTCTGGGACTCTCTGGTTGTTGTTTTGTTGTTGGTTTGTGTAGAAACGACGTGCTCCTGCTGCAAACTCACAAGTGGTGAGAGAGAGAGAGAGAGAGAGAGAGAGAGAGAGAGAGCCATAAATAAAATATCGTTTACCTTCCTTTCTTCTTTCAATTTGCCTCTACCTACCTGCCAATTTATTAACTCATCTACATCTCTCTTCCACCACATCTCCTGCTCCTGCTACTCCTCGACGTGCTTCTCTCCCTTTTAATCTGATCATGTGATGAGCTATTTTATTTTACAAATATTTCTCTCTCTCTCAAAAGCTATTCATCAACGCTTCTACCACTAGCGTAACGGCCACCATCACAATGCAACGATTCCTCAACGGCTACTACTCTCAGGTTTTGTTTTTCTCCATTTCTGCTCCTCCTGCCAAGTCCCTCTGCCTCAAAGCGCCCTGCTTCTACACACAAACACTCACACACTCACACACTGCCTGCCTCTGACTCTGACTGTGAGTGTGTGCAATAATAAGTATGCAAATGGTAGTGGCGCTACTAAGAATGTGCCTTTTGTACCAAGTGTGGTGGTCGTCGTCGTCTTTCTAGTCTCTCTGGTCCTTTGGGGTCCCCAAAATGAAGCGGTGGTGGTGGTGGTGGTGGTGGTGGTGGTACGCTCATCGAAGCTTTTGCCCCACTGCACTACCACCAAACTCCTTTGCTATGCAAACACCACAGCAATTTTTTTCGCTCTTCTTAAGGACCTACGTTGCATTTTGCCTGCTAATAGCCACAATTGGCCACAATAGCGCTCTGTCGAGGAGCCTCTTTAGTGCATCTCTTTATGCATGCAATGGATCACTGGCTTTGTTCATCATCATCATCCTCAACAGCAGCAGTTGTAACGGTGGAGATGCAAAAATCATAAAGAGAGCCTCTCTCTCTCTCTCTCTCTCTCTCTCTCTCTGTTGAGTATAAATAGGCAATCCTCCTTTTCTGCCTCTTCTCTCGCACAACAGCTCACACACACACACACTCAGAGATCGTCACACGCGCTCCATTGGACACTGGGTTTGTGCGCGATCCGTATATAAAGACTAGCGTTTCCACTCGGCATCCCCTTTTCTACTCTGCCACCGACTTGTGAGGAGTCCTTCTCCTCAAGTGTGCTCCACTCGCTCTTCTTACTCACAGTTCCCACTTATTCTCAGTTATTGTCAACTTGTTCGAAAAACCGCCTGCACGAGAAAAAAAACGCAGCGTCATCATCATCCTCATCCCGTTCCTCGTTTCACCCCAGGCGTGTAACAACAAAAGAAGAAGAAGAGAAAAAAAAACAAGCGGAAATTATTTTTTTCCTAATTCTCTCCCGAGTGTCTCCCCAAAAACTGCCCCGTGTAACCCTTTACAAAACTCAACTGGTGTAGTTCGTCAAATTCCAACAAAAAAAACTCCCCATTTTCCCCACAATCTGTTCCCACCTGACGGGGGAAAATTGACCAAGAGTCGTTCTTCGGGGGTTTCGTTCGATAAAAAAAAACAGTTTAATTTTATTTTTGAGACAATTTTGTTTGTGCGTTTGGATCTCCTCCCTGGACATCATCATCATCATCATCATCCCCCCACTACTTTGTGGAGTCGTCCCCTCAGGATTTGCATATTCCATCTCCCCCCTGGGCAATCATGAAATTTCAGGTAAGCTACCCGCACTCTATTTTTTTCACCCTTCTTCCATTTCAGTGGAGTCTACCATTTTGGCAGTTAACCTCCGTGGCATCCTGAGCCATCTTCATCTCGCGAAAAAATGCGCCCCCACACCAACTACGACTACTACTACTACTATTCCTGCTTCGACCATTTCTGTCCCCTAATTATCATTATTACGCCGTCTACATAACATTAGCAGCGCCTGACTAGTTCAGCGTAGGTAATCGGAAATGAGGGACGATTGATAAGGGGGAAAAAGAGCAAAACAAGATGAGTTTGCGAGTGGACTCTATTAGAGCGAGAGAGAGAGAGAGAGAGAGAGAGAGAGAGAGAGGGGGAAAGACGAGACGACAAGGTCGAAGCATCCAAAAAATGGTTGAGTGTCGTTTATCTTTTAATTAGAATTGCTAATAATAAAAAAGTTGTTCACTTTTGTAGCGAGTCGTGTAGAAAGAGCGTCATCCTCCTCTCAATCCTCTCTGTCGTGTACAAAAAAGTGCAACACTTGCAAGCAGCCCCAAACGACGCTGCTGACGCTGACGCTGACGCTGCTGCTGCTGCTGTTGCGAGTGCATTTTTACTTCATTTTCTCATATTATATCGAACAAGACACGAAGACGTCCACGGTAGAGTTCAAAGTCGATCCTCTCTCTCTCTCTCTCTCTCTGTTTGTCTGTCTGTTTGAGCGTTGTCAAAAAGGACCCAAAAGTTGGAAATGAGAGATGGCGAATGTCCCTCGGGCAGAAAGGAAATTACTGCTGCATTTTGTACTTTCAAGGCAAGCCATGTAATTTATTCGCGCTATCTTATCACATGTTGATTATCGCTCTCCCAATGACTTCACATCTCCTCTGTGGTGCTGGGATGCCAGAGTGCTTGTGGTGGTCCAGTTGTTCCATTAGAAAGAGGTGCTACCATAAATACTCCTCGAACAACACATCTCTCTCTCTCTCTCTCCTCAGGGGCAAGTTATCTATTTAAAGATTCCTTTATCGATAATGGGATAACCACCACCTATTATTCTCTTTCGCACACACACAGACACAGAGTCATTACATCATTCTGACATGCCATCTTCTTTTTTTCCATTTCCTTCCTCCTGCAACAACAACAACAACAACAACAGCAAAAAACAGAAAGGACTGACGCGCGTAAAAAATCCAAGAGCACGGATTGACTTTATTAAAATAATTAATTGGGCTTATAATGATGTTGCACAAAACATTTGAGGGGACGTATCTTGTTCACTTTTGAGGAAAAACTCGTCTCGTGTCTGTATTTGTGTTGACTGGGCCCTATTTTGGGACAAGGGACATGACAGAGCTGGTTACCATCAACATAATTCATTCATCCTGTTGTATGCAATAATGTACCCGAACCATTTTTGAGGCAAGTGTGATCTGCACTCCTGCCTGAGAGCATCTTCTTCTTTTAATGAGTTTACAAAGGCGCCCTGGATGGATGGTGAGAGGTTCCCAGGTTTCCCAGGGCCGAGCAGCTGGTGAGGATAACGTTGTTGGTCTGTGGCTGTGGCTACCTACCCTCACCATCATGGGCATGTGACAGGCGAAAGAAAAAAAAGAGTTGACTGGCATTTAGGGGCAATATAATGTTTGATCATTGTCATCGAGATCGTTGTGGAGTGGAAGAGCCTTCGCTCCACTCTTTAAAGGTATTTCGCCAAGAAAGCACTGCTTCCTTTCCACCCAGGCCTGCAGCAAGAGCGGAAATGGTGCAAAACGGACGGACAAGGTTGTTTGGGCTACAAAGAGAGAGAGTATAGAGTAGTGCTGCTGCTGCTGCTGCTGCTGCTGTTGCTCCCTGCGCGGTGCTGATGATAGGAACAATTAGTGGTGGAGTAATAACGGCGATGATGAGATAATCAAATTATAATGACCACGCTGGCGATCCATCATAATGACCGTCAGCATTTTTGCGTATTTTTTTTTCTTCTTTTATTGCGAATCTGTCGCATTTTTCTTGAGCAGGGCCACCTTGCCTCAGGATGAGGAGGATCATGATGATGATGATGATAGTGACTTGCGAAAAGGCGTGTGTGGCCCCTGAGCTGTGAATGATGCGACCTTCACTCCTGCTGCTGCTGCCTCGGATTTCTCAGCTCTCCTCCTTTTTCGACAAAAATCGTTCATCCTTTTTTCTCTCTCTCTTCTCCACTCTCCCTCTCTTTCCTACTCTCTGGCAGGCACTACTACCATCCATTCTTCTTCTGAAGGAAAGTGGAACACGCGGGGGACCCCACTCTGCACTACCATGCTGTACCTTGTATTTAGTAAAGGGTCAGAGGCGCCATCATCACCATGATGATCATCCTCCTCCTCGTACGTTCATAAGAGGACAAGGATGAGTGGTTCCCCTCTCCCCCGCATCCATCGACCAAGTCTCCCTCTCTGATTGATTAATCACCCTCCTGAGCAAGCTCTCGTTCGAGAGTCCTCTGTCATGTGGGGGACGACTTGAACAAGAAGAACGACGACGACGACGACGTCGACGACGACACATTTTAATGGGCACAATGCACGCCATGATTAATAGTCTATTTGTGGCGTCACCCCCAGAAAGCGCCAGCGTGCCAGGTAGAGCCTGTAGTGGTGTGTGCCATATCGGTTCACCTTTTCTGGCTCCTCTAGACAGGCTGTTGCCAGAAAAACGCTAGAGAGCACTTCTCCTCTCTATCCACCACCGCTGTGATACTGGGAGGTAGCAGCAGCAGCCCACCACCCCTCTTCCTATTAACTGCTCATCTTCTCCTCTCTTCTCCCTTTCTCAGCCTCATCCTCATTAACATGGGCCATTACCGTGATTTGATTGTTGTTGTTATACAACTGCCCATAAACATTGCAATTATGATCGACCTGATCGTTGTCGTGTTTGCGCCCACTCGCACTCGCTCCCTCCACCAACCACCACCACCACCACCACCACCGCCGCCACTCTAACTAGTTACGCCGTTAGAAACCCCTCTTTTGATTATCTCCTTGTCTTTGTCCGCCTTGTGCGCGCGCGTAGGCAGCTTTCAAGA
>JAHZNE010003727.1:0-21682 GCA_027744055.1 Callyntrura sp. NNG-2020
GATTTTGGGTATAATATATCTATACATACACAAAAAAAGTCAATGCATGTAAAAGTGAAAAAAGGCGGTAAAAGCTTAATCAGACAATTACACACTATTGAGATTGAGATTAACGAATTCTTTAAGTTAGAGTTCAATATACCATGGCCTTGTGCGGATTGCGGATCCTTTAGCTTTCAGGCAGGCTACAGTTGCTGCAGACAACAACCTATAACAGGTAACAAAAATTGAAGAAAATTGAAACAAAAACATTCGAAACATGGATACACACACACACTCTCTCTCTCTCTCTCTCTTCCTCCGCATACATCCTCTCTAATGGGATTATAAGTATCTATCAATATTTGGATCCATCCAATTCACCCGTCGCGTACTATTATCTCATACCTCTTTAGCAGTTTGCAGATTATACGAATGCTTTTGTAGTAATTCCCTTCTACGCCTACACACTCAACTATGCTTCCAGTAGCATTGATTCTTGGAGCAGTTTTTTGGATTTTGTTGTCCACAGTAAAGTATTGGTACTTCAGCAAAATGAAAATAAACTATACGAATAAACTCGATGAAGCAATGCTGGAAGAACTTCGTCGGCCGTCAAAACAGGCTACGGAAAAAGTAATTTCCGAATTCGAATTGTTCACTCTTTAAGTTACATTTTAATATTTCTATTCTGCTGAAAAATATGAAAATGATACTTGGAAATAACAATTTAGATGAAAAATAAAATGCGAGACCACGAGAAAAGATACAAAGATGGAACCAGTAAGTTAAAAGAAGACGGGATTACAGATCATTCAAAAGATTTCACTTCCGATGCAGGAAACAACTGTCAGACCTCACCTGATGACGACACTCCTAAGCAGAAAAGTCGGCCGCTTACTTTATTCGAGGAAATGGATTTGCTCAAAAAGAAAGGAAAAAAGGTGGAACGCAAGCCTTCAAAATATGACAGATCCATGGTATTACATATACACTAACACTATTCACTAACTCAATGCCTTATTTAAACTCCCACGCCACACCTCTTGAAATGTATAAAAAGCCTGTCCGATTAACCATTCTGATGAAAGTACGTTATATCATATTAACAGTTTGACGACCCGCTAACGAGACTTCACAGAGATATCCAAGAGTTAAAGCGCAAATCGGTGCCCCAATAAAGTCTGTCACTCCAGACCAGAGTTCGATTGTAGAGCGTCGCGTCTCATGTCACAAACATTCAAAGTTGTTTTCGGAATAATTGTTTAACAAAATATTAACCATGTAAATTACTATATATACATCAGTCTAGTATCGTTAATGCTTAGAAAATAGGAGAAGTAGGTATGTTTATGTAATTCAATTAGGTAAGTAGGTAGAACACTTTTACCAAAGCGCAATTCGTCTACTGTAATCGTTTGCCCACAAGCAAAACAAAGATTTAATGTTTTTTTTACAATATTATAGAAGCATTTATTAGTATTTATGTATGTACATGTCATGTTTGAAGATCCCAGAATATAATATGCTACATGTTTCTATTTAAATACAAACGCAGTAATTTATTTTAGCATTAGAGAAATAGAGAGAGAGCATGAGGTCTCCCGCTGCTCACCTTACCTACTTCATCATTATAATAGTTTTATGTTATTCCTTTTCAATTTTAATGCTTTTGCCACCTGTTACCACCAACTGTAATACACTTAGCCAGGTGGGCGTAAGGAAGTGATTACACCGCCTACAACGTCAACATCCATTAACTGTCATAAAATGTCATTGCAATTCAATCATGCACAAAACAGCACATACCATGCATACAATCAAAAGAGAACTTTGCACGAAAGCAATTGAGTTTGACGTCTCTTTTTTACTGGTAGGTTTATACGCTTTATGGAATTAGAAATTCTGTGGCTGACATTGGTTACCTACATGAAAGCAACCGAATATTGAGGTGGATCACATTTCTTTATTACTCACTCTTCATTTTAGAATTGTCATGTAATTTTGTATGTATCCCATCGTCGCTCTATTTTATACATGCAACGACAATAATCTCATGCAATGGTCCTCTGTCATTATGACTATATGATTGGAGGCCAAGTTTCGTCGGTTTAGTATACCATTGCCCTCTGTTTATTAATTGAACCGTTTTATGACAACGATGTAGATAATATTGATTACTGATATTGACACATTTTTACAGCATTAGTAAGGAAGCAAGTGCAATGCTGCTATGAATCATCCCACAATCTGGCTCTAACATGTTTAACTTATAACAACAAAGTGATAAGCAAACCAGCATATTGGTGATAAGCAAAGTTTATTTTTAGATTACCCAATAGATAGATAAAACCCTGGTAGTATTTGCTGTAAAGGTAACTCCATATATATGAACTCGACCACGCACATCTCTCAAACGCTGTCATACAGATCACACCTAGAACAATGGTCCATTCAATGATACAGCGGAATGGAACGTGACAAAATGGCAGTTACACACAAATTGGTGCCGTTTACCCTCAGTCTTTAGGACTAAACTAAATTGTTTTTTTTTTTCAAAAAATACATGACACAAAAATAAGACGTCATTAAATAGGTAATAGCTTCTGAGTAACATCTCGACAACATTTTGTATATATTACCATAAGTTGTGAACACTTACTTCGTCGTGTACGCTTTATTTATGAGTACTGCAAGCTGCAAGTACTTATTAGGCATTGTAGTTATTAATTATTAGTAGTGTCATTATTTTTCATTCGATTCTTCTTAAAAGAAGGTTCGACAATACATGCAGTACTGTATACTATAGTACCTACTCAGCGTTTGGAGTTTTATTCGTGCCAAATAAATAGGCTTCAGTGGAAGGAATATTCACAACGGTATTGTGTGTACATATTATGGTTGTTCAAGAATTGAATTTTTTGGACGTGACGTGAGGTACAACAACACATTTTTCTTACAAGTTAATAGTGTGCTTAATGATTGTACAAACAAGCAATGCACTTGCTGAACGAATACATTAGTCTCTGTCAAGAGATGTGTAACTCTACTTTGTAGTTTGTAGTAAACGGAGAGGAAATGCAATCTTGGGACAGCAAGAAGACCTTGTAGACTCAATACAACAACAACAGGAAATTAATACTTTATAAACTTGCTAGTTTTTCAGAGCATATTCAACAGATCTGCATACGTAAAAAATTGTAGAAAAAAAATGAATTACCAGGACAACAGCAGTGATGATGTACCTTATCTGCCCCCTGAGCAGTATGCCAGTTACGAACAGGAAAGAAATAAGCGTTTGTCGAGGTCATCCCTATCCCAGTTGGAACAGAGAAGAGGCCGAAGTCATTTCAGTGACAATGAAATTCGAGAATTGGATATTCCAAGTGAGTTTGCAGAGATTCCCATAGATATACATGCTGCGTCTATTGAAGCAACCTCCAACAGAATCCCCGAACCTCCAAGAATATCAAATGACCTACAACGGCCAGGAAGCGTCAGAAACTTTCCAGAAGAATATGCGAGAAACAATGCTCATCATCAACCACATCCAAATCATCAGTTTAAAATCAGTTGGGGGCGACGAGTTCTAGGGATTCTGCTAATAACAATACCCGCTGTGCTATTTAGCGTGGCGGCTCATTTCGTTGACTGGCCCATGTCAAATTTTCAGTTATTTAGTTCCAGCATCTTCATTTTTCAAGGAGTATTTTGGCCATCACTTGGAATACTCCTCACTGATCTCTTTTGTACCGGCAAGAACTCCAAGGACAAATCGGGCGCAAGTAGCAATAATCAGGAAACTCCCAAATGGATCTTATTTTTATGGATCGTGGTATGTTGCTAAAAACAACAAATACATAAGTAGTTACAATCAACTCGTTGACACTTCATTATTTACATTGATTTCAGCTTCATGCTATTTTGACATCGGCAGCAATGATCTTTCAGCTTCTCTCAATTCAGAATTTAAACATAAGCATATCGCTTGCTTTATCGTTCGGATTTGACGCTGTGGTAGCTTTGATTCGTCACATTTCACAAAGGGGAGCATGCAGTCTAGAACTAATGATATTGTCATCAGTGTCATATGCAGGATATGCTGTGGCTGCAGTCCCAGCTTTTATATCATCAGATGAGACTACGCGATTTGATACCGCGGTAAGTGCTTAAGAAGATGTAGCTAGAAGTGAAAAAATACATACAAATGGAAAACTAAAATGTAAAAGTCTATTTGTACCCATTTTGCTCCAGGTTGGTGTAGGTGCCTCGGTCGGAGTGATGCTCCTCAGTATTCCTTCATCATTCCTCCTTACAAAACTTCGTAAACAAAATGTGTCTGAATCCATGCTTGCAACATCGTTTGCATTTTTCGGATGCATTCTTGCGTTGGTTACAAAGGAGATCATGGGTAAGACCTTCAACTTCCGACTAACTAGGCAAGCATTTGGTTGGGCAGCTGGGCTACTTTCCGTCGTGTTTCTGGGAACAATATTTCTTTTTCTGGAGACCAGACTAAGTGGTCTGATTTGGCAACGTGATGATGACAGACCTAGAAAATTTTCTAGCATTACGAGAACACGCATAGCCATATTTATTTTGTCCTGTCTATGGGAACTGAGCCGGCAAGGATTTCGTGATACTGTTCCTGATGTTTATGAGTAAATGGAAATTTGCTTTTGTTATACTTCCATACACAGACAATAATGCTGTCATATCCTAACTAATGGCTACTAATAGCTTGTTTTTCGTGTGTTAACTTGTTTTTCAGTGTTATTGCCGGATTTCTAGTCATGATGAGCTTCCTAGTTACCAGTGGTTACGAAGCGTGGATTAATAGTTGCCAAAATGAAATGCTTGTGGCTGACTCCACTAACGCTACTAACGCACATCGTCAAAGAAGGCCAAAGTTTTGTGCTTTTATTCCTTGGCTGCTAAATCAACAAGCCCAATATTACCATACTGAAAATGAAAAGTGAACTGTTAACTAAATAATTTACTACTAGTAGAATTTCTATTTACTACCACCACCTAAGCATTGTTATTATTCTGTTTTACCCAAATCGTCTAATTTTATTTACAAACAATTCAAATAAACAAATAATATGTGCCAGCCAAGTCCCGATTCTTGCATTCTCTAATGATAATGAATGACTCGCTTGCCATGTTTGTAAATTAATAACATTTTGATGATTGTTACTACTGTTATTATTATCGCCATCATTATGCATGCAATACGCAACCTTTACGTTTGGCTCATTTCTTGGGTTAGTGAACGCGCTGTAAATTTGACAAATGGTATGTACCACCGAGCACCTGCGTGCAGCCGAGCCGTGTATGGTGAATGGTGAATCATGCAAGCTGTATGTAAATAAATAAATATTATTCACATGTGCGTGTGCATTAGTTTAAAATGATCCTTCATTCGTTCACAATCAGTGTTCATCTACAATACAAAATATGATGTACCTACAAAACAATACGATACGAGCCCCACAAATACGCAAATCTCAGATGGATTCACTATCTGTACTCCTCAGGTAAGTAAGCGCAAAGCCTAACAAGTTGCCGTCATCTTCATGTTATGATATAATTAATTCTCGATTACACGGTTTAGTTAGCAACGTGGCGTTGGTAGCAGTAGTGGCTTACCGCTGGCTTACCACCTCTTCCATATCCATTCGTTACGGAGAGTTATTTATAATGGGTATACAGCATATGTTGCGTTACTATCACCACAACACACACAAATAAAATGTGGTTCTTGATTTTCCATGATGAGTGGGGAACCAATCCCTGAGTGAAGGTATCTCTTTCCATGATTAGTGTACGTGCCCATTCCTATACATGCGCGAAGAAACAACAGAGAATCACACATTAAAATGGAATTGCAAATCCTCGACCATCCATATCCGTTTGTTTTTTTCTAAATGCAAAAAACGCTCCTTACATGCTGTTCAAAATAATATGCAGCCTATAAACCTAGCCACGCTGGTGGCTGACACTGCGGTTTCCATGAATTCATGATATGTCTACTTATACGTAAGAAGATGTAAGAAAGATAAGTAACATATATACATATAAGGGGAAAGCCTAGTAGTTTTTTACGAGACTATCACACAAAATTATTAGTACAACCAGTTTGCATTGGAATCAGGACATGTTTTTTACCACAACTTTTATTGCAAACAACTATCATCGTACGCACCATACAAAAAGGGAAGATCAAGGCTCTTTTGCGTTTAATTGGTATACTAAAAAAAATAAAAGAGTTCGGGACTTGACAATAGAGATACTCATCTCATCATCATCGTCATCATCCACCAGTAGCAAAGAAAACAGTGTGCCAAGGAACATGGTAAACGGATAATATACCTATAATCTCATCAACGAATTATTCATGTGCAGATCTCATATATCCATTCATTTGCAAACAACGCAGCGGTGTGAACTCATATGTGTAAATTTTGCTCAATACGCCAGTCTCGCCATATACCTTCTATTTTTTTTATGTAACTATACAACATGTTGTTCGTTTGTATCAAGTTTTATCGTCATTGACTCCTCGGGCCACCTGCACCTGCAGTGATTCGCAAAATTATACACACATACAATTTGTGTGAACAACTTTACAACTTACAACGCACCGAGAGCACCAGCTCCTAGGCAGAGATTCAGACGACGAGACTTGCGAAAGCACACGAGAAAATAATATTTTCAAAATGTGGTATTTATTTATGTTACATTTAATAGTATACAACACAAACGAACCGAACCAATAATAACGCTAGTTAGGGTGACATTAACCGCCATAAATATACCTGATTGCCTCCCGAGATAACGACTGCCCAAGCACAATTGACTATAACAACACAGTATTATTTATCAATCCCATTAACTATGAGAATATTGAAGTGGTTTCGCGATTGTTTTTTAGGAATTAGATACGGAATGTTAGCTAGAACCATTAACATGTCTATTAACGAATCCCGGACGTTTCCTACTGTGGCGGTGGTGGACGATGGTAAGTAAAAAAAATCCTCATTTTTGTTTAAATCTCTCCGTGAAACGGATAATATCGTATGCAACGCGTTGTGTTGCAGATATATAGCTTTGTATTTATTCTATCACGTTGAATGTGTCTGATTTGTGGAAACGGTGTCGTTTATTTGAGATTACCTTGATATATATGTACCTACTTCTACATGTTTATAAAAAGGTGTGTTTGTGAAATTCCACAGCGTTTACGTTATCCATGCCAGCCTTCTCAGACGTCTTGCATAATACCGGCGATGTTTTTATATTTACGTCATTGTTAACCCATTGTGTTCTCACAAAGGTAAGTCTAAGAATTCAATCAAGAATGTACATATATAGAGAGCTATGATTCATTTGCGTAAATTTGGTTTTCTGATGATACGAGACGCTAATCTACTGCTGTCTACTCCTGTAGGATATATATCTTCAAACAATCATACGTATGCCAGCATGGATATTTTTGGCCATCGTATGCTCCAACAACCTTCGCCTACGTGATGATAAATATGCCATTCTCCAGGAAATTTTCAGATTGGGCATCATACTTTACTATGGCCTCAAGTTAAACTTTTCGGTAACGCTACCAATGCTCAATCATTTAAATAAACAGCTTAAGCTCAAGCAGGCAAATAAGAGACTTGATACGGATTCGGAGGACGAAAATAGTAAAGATGTGGGGCTGTCGGAAGATGAATTGCAACGTTTCTACAAGGGAGTACCCACACTGGTGAAAAGAAATGAAAGAGTGGCATACCACGCTTGGCCGTATGACAAAACATTGGAAATTCCTCATTCGCAATTCACTGCAAGTACGTGCCAATATGGAACACTCGGCTAATAAAAATACCTAGTTGTGCAAAAATAAACAAAAGCCGATGAAGCCTTTGTTGTGTCTTGTATGCGTGCACAGACAATAAGAACTGATTTTTTGCTGTATCGTAAACACAGATGAAAGTTCACATCAGCCAGGACTCAAGGGACACAATGGGATTAGTTTTCAAGGAATGTTACACTACAAAAGTAAAAAGATAAGAGCTTGCATAAAAACCAACTTCCAAGATGACCTACAATCTCTTCGGGGACTGATGAAGGAATTGAAGCTTCTCAAGTTCGTGGGCCAGCATGACAATTTGCAAACAATTTTTGGCGCCTACACAAAAGAAATTACTAACGGTACGGGATGTTGCGCACATATATGTATATCAATCAATTTTACGGTGACACTGGTAGCTTTTTAGTACTTGCTGCTACGACGGAAAGTAGTTTTAACCAGATGTTTTAGCTATTTTAACTAACAAAGACGGTTCCTACCATGGTTGTTTATAACTTCGGTTGTACCAAATTTAGACACATGATATAACTCGGCATAAGAAATTGTAGAACTCTACATATCGACAGAGGAAGAATATCTTGCGAATTTACCAATGCCGATACCGTGTGTAGTATGCATAAAACTGCATAAGTGTTGTGAGAACTTGTCCGTCAATTTAATGTATGCGGTTATACTACACACGAGTGCAAATACGTGCATTTTTTAAACAGTGCAAAGTGTGATGTAAATGTAAAATTGAGTGAATATGTAGAAATTGCTACAGTAATGACGTCTTTTCTTAGGAAATTTCAGGCAATATTTGCACTTAAAGACTTAACGGCGGTAAATCGGTTTTGGTTATTATTATTATGGTCATAATAGCTAACATCATTTACTAATTATGCACATTATATCTCTTATACAGAGGAATCTTAAAAACGGTTGACGTCGAGGTTTTAACTGGTCAAACGCTTTACACTTTTGTCACGGTTTCACTTTGTACAGCTAGTATTTTATTTTTATTGCGTTCTTACTTACTGCTTATTTAATATAAATAGGTAAATTATACATGGTTCTTGAAAATTGCGGTAATCGTACATTGACCATGGCTTTGGAAGACTATCAAAGAACGGAGCCTGACTTAGTTTCTACTGGAACTGTGACGTCTATCAAGGAGGATGTGTAAGTGATGAATATGACGCACATTGCAGGTTTATTCTGGTGAAAAGCTACTGAATAGAATACTAATTAGAAATCTCTGTTTAGTCTTTATGACTTTTACAGATGGGCGTATGAAATAAGCTCGGGGATGAAATTCATATCCAGCAAAGGCGTAAGTGTGTATACTTTCTAGTGACAGCAGGCTTTTGATATAACGTTATATTTACGTATACAATTTAGTATTCTGCAAATTGTTTCCAAATTGTGTTACACATGTAAAAATTAATGTTAAAAGATTGTTCATGGACTATTAACTTGCGACTGCATTTTGGTAAATGAAGAAGGCACCATAAAGTTGACGGATTATGGAACAGCGCCATTCTTAACAGATGCTACTACATTTACCCCTGAAAAATGGGTAAGTTACGTTGAATGCACGGACATGAAAAGAACACTTTCAATGTTACACAGTGAATGATTCAATGCTAAGTAGGTACTAGCTACTATGTTTTCGGAATTGCAGGATTCCAACAGTTGGAAATATCTTGCTCCAGAAGCGATAGTCAAACAGCAGTATACAACTTCCGGTGACATCTGGTCGTTTGGAGTTGTATTGTGGAAAATTTTCACCATGTCTGCTGACCCGTATCCATCATTTGACAAGTACTCTAAAATATTTTCTTTAACCCTGCTGGATGGAATGAGACCTGACTCAGATAGTCGTATTCCTCCATTTATGTAAGCATTAGCGATTTACTCTAACGTCTTTGCGCCACACGTTTACACCGTCTGTTACAATGGATGTCAATTTGCTTTCAATGTCTTGTAAATTATTGAGAGCTACATATGTAATATATCGTATTTGTGCATGAAACATTTACAGAAACGATTTACTAGTAAAATGTTGGTGCTCCGACCCAGAGAAAAGACCCAATTTTGACATGTGTTGTCAATATACATACATCAAAACAAAACCGAAAAGACGGATTGTGACATGCGATGGAGATTTTATCACGTAGTGTATACGTATACATTGTGACCTGCCTAAGAAAGGAACAACGAAAACACACGCGTTCAATCAAGTACAACTATATACAATGAGTGTGTAAAATTTATAAATTTTAATATTTGTGCTATAACGTATTATTACTTTGTGTAAGTAATATTTATGAATTAAAGAAGTCAAACTGTGCTAGTCTGAAAACTTCTTCCTTCATGTTTTTATAATATAAAATGTTTAAATGAGAACGGAAAATTAAAATGTATTTATGTTTCTCTGATACAGTAATTAGTAGAGGTAGACGTCTGATATACAAATACAATCAACAATGTACCTACATTCATTGAACTGTTAATAATTTATCGATAAATGTTGACTGGAAAAATAAAAAGACTTAAGTTAATCCTACTTCAATGCCGAATACTGCAGTTCAATTTATTTATGCAGATTAACGTCGCACTATTATAAATACAAATTGCCCTTTCAATACTTTTCTTTCAAAATTTTTCATTAGGCAGAGCTGAGAGTAGAGCTTCACCGTGAAATTATGCCATGTTGGTAATGTATGTTAACAAGGCTGACACACTTGGAATTTAAGAAAAATAACAACTCTGTTTTCGGAATAATTAAATTAATATTCAATAATAAACGAGTTTGTAAAAATCTAAAGTTTTTATACTACCTCCCTTAATTCCATACCTGTTACCTCCAATTTAAACAAGATATCTCTCCCAGAAGCAATGTGTATGCGGGACGGGGAGAAAAAGATACTTGGTACATGAAAATGATTTTGGTAACTTACATCATCGAATGCAGTACATTATCATCTTATTTAGTGCCGTATCCACTGTGTTTGCTGACATGTGCGGTCTTAATTTATAATTGGACAAAGACACAAGTTTTTACTTAACATTACAATATTTTATGTAGACATGTACAATGTATGATCTACGTGACGCCTTCTTGCTTGAGTAAAATTTCATAAGAAATGTTCGCTTACCTTGTAAGTCGCATCAATAGGTATATATATCCATGCAATATTTCAAGCGACCAAGTTTTAAACTCTTTGCAAAAGTATATCATATGCGTCCATTTTATATAGATATGTGTGAATCCTAATTGTGCGCATATATTTGTGTGATGCTTAACTAGAATGTTTTCTTGTTACGTATGCAGATTTAGTATTGGTAATTTTGTGCATATTACATTTTGCTTGTAGTATAGTGTTCTTTGGGTTATCAATCTCTCCAGGTTTATTCACGCTTTTAGAGCCTGATGATTAGGGTTTGGAATTTTATGTAAATGCATATTGTAATGGTTTTCCAGAATGAAGTGAGCTTTTCACAAAGTTCAAAACACATAAAAAGAAGACTTCTGAGACCATGTTATTGTTGCATATTTTGCATATTTTGACGGATAAGCGCATTTTTTATTTTTCTCTCGATTTTCGCAATAATTCATTAAAAAACGGACCTTTTTGGCAAAAATCATAAGACAATGTCTATATTTTTGCCAATGGAATAAAAAAATAAGTAAACTTTTTTGGAGATTCTGTCGAATGCAGCTTCATATATGATTTTAAGAGGAACAAATTAATTCAGCTTTACTTCAGGTAATATGTATGTATCTACGCAAGCCCTGCTTTAAATCGTGGAGGTGAAGCCGTCAGAAGTAAATATAGCACTGTTGGCAAAATTAATTGCTTCCATCAAGACATTGTTTACAAATTATCTTTGCATGCGGAAATAAAACACAATTTTATCTGGATTGCAGTTACTACCGGAGCTAGTATTAACTATATAGGATACATGACTAGAAGCGGTAGAATTTATATGCATAAATATATTATTCAGGATCTATTTAGAGAGCTGTTTATGGATGTTTGCTCAACACATTTTGTACACGAAATATTAAAAAGTTCGAAACCAGAAATTTGCCGCTAACTGATATGTTGTAGATATGATAGATTCGACCCACCGTTGCCTAGAGGATAGTAAATCTAAAAATACTAATAATTCCAGGCTATTTTAGATATAAATCTGAACATTAAGAGTAGTTTTGTTGTAAATGATGTTCCGAATGAAACACACGGAAATACAAAGATGACATCTCCCGTAATTTTAGCATTGAAATACTGCCTACTGCCTCTTTACTTCATTTGAGCTGAAACGTAGTTTTAGGATGGAAAAATTGATTTTTTTGGATAATAGAAGACGGTTCATCATACAGAATCAAGAAATGTTTCTAATTTGTCAGTATGACATAAATTGCCGTGTAAATGAGTAAATATTTTATCATCTGTCTGATTAACTTTTCATTAGTTACCGAATATCATTTATTTAAGTTAATAAAATTGTAATTTGTTGCATATACGCTGTTTTTAACTGCATATTTAGCTGCATATTTTTCGGTTTTTTACTGCATAATTACATACATATTTTGTTGTTTTCACTGCATATAATTCTAAAGCCTACTGATGATACAACAAAACATCGTGAACCTAAAGAAGAGGCGTGTTAAAACAAGATATTGTCAAGAGCAGCAGCAGAGGAATTAAGTCGACAAGAATAACCAGAAGCTCGAACATAATAAACATGACACTCTTCGCAAACTTTACAAGGATCATGTCTTCGTGACTCTAAAAATGTTGTACATTAGGGACATTTACCATACAAATAGCTCCTCTCGTTTTTTTCATGCTTTTGGACATGAGCAACATGAATTTGGCTAAACTGGACTAACTGGACACACAACGGCTACTTACAAAAACTCATTATTGTGTATAAGTACATGTTTTTGTATTCTTTGCAAATAGCGCATGACAAATGACAAAGGACAATTTATGCCTCTTTGCTACACGGCAGAGATGGGCAGGTTCCCCGTTAACGATACAAGATCACTACCTGGCCCGGGGGTCTAAAATTGAGTCTGGTCTGGGTTATAAGACATTTTGTGAAGCACAGTACAATGCTTTTACTGCATTTTGTTATGTAAAACAAAATATATAAAATATATAAACCATTTTTGAATATTTCTGTGCGGTCATCATAATTGTAAAAAGTTTATGTAACGTAAGTACTTTCCCCTGTTACACGAAAACCTGGAAATTCCAATGTGGTTGGTAGTCTGAAATCTGGTCGGCGGCACCAGGTGACAGGAGGCATGTTTTAATGTCTTCAGAAGGAATGCTGACGTTAAATCATATATCGGTAGCCGCTGGGAGGGTGTTGGTCTGCCCAGCTTTGCATACAAACGCAAGATCACTACCACAGCAAAATGATTCGAGGCAAAACACTGTACCAATATCATTAGGCATCAAGAAACTATCCTTATACCTACTCACTTCGTAACAAACAATGGACACATTTCCCCCCGAAAACCAGACCAGTACGTATTTCCAGTCAATTTAAATGAAGTAAAAATGTACTTTCTGGCGCTGCTGTAAGGATATTATTAAACCTTATTGCACCTCAAACAGAAACCAGAAGAAAAATAGCTTGTCGACCAACCATTTCCAGAAGAGTTGGGAGTTGGGAGTTGATAGGTATGCAATATGGAAAGCAGGAAAAGCAATAAAGTAGAGCAAAAGCCATTATCATGTTTTAGTTCCCCATTACCCTTGTGTATAAAGAGTCAATCAGGTTCTTGTGGAGTGGAGGATGCTGCATACTGCTGTTGCTGCTGGTGTTGCATGATGAGATGAAGTAATTTACTTTTTTAATGCTTTAGTGTTCAACCACTCTACGACAACATAGGTACATTATATATTATCAACTATAACACTTTTTATTCTGTTTTGCCTTGCTCATAATATTCTAAAAAAATCGTAAGATGCTGCGCAGCGATAAAAAACTATGATGAAATGGAATGTCTTTTTCATAAGTTCGTAAACTTGGCTAAGATGTTGTTGTTATGTGGTTGGACCCGAGATACGCGACTTGCTTCGAGACAACTAGTTGATGAGAAATGTTGTGTTTATTACTACTCACTACTGTATGTAAGCCTATGTACTTACGCATGGATAATCAGTATTAATAGTGTTTGCCGTCATTATTATATTTGAATTATAGACAAAAATATGCACCGTCCAATGAGAAGGATAAAATAAAATGGGAGAATTAAAAAATGTCCAGCTTTGGAAGACTCTTATTCTCCCTGTCTAAGAATGCAGCCAGCAAATCGATATAGATACAGTGTGCCATACTGTGACATTGTGTGCCCAGCGAAGCAAAGATAATACTGTTTTCATAGGGAAGAGATGCAGAACTTTAAGAGTAAAATGAGTCGAAGTATTATGGACAATCTGCAGATGTGTCCTTTGACAAACTGTCCCAATATGTGTGGATGTGTGTAGTCGAATAACAGAACAAACAACAATACGAACAGGAGCATTTCTCTGTACAAAAGCTCTCGAAACGAAGTATAATCATCATAAAACTTATATAGTCGCATACCTAAATATTACTAGTTTTTAAAGCTGCTTAACTGGACGGAGCTAGAGTGATACTTTGCAAATTGATCTTCATTGCACAACACGCTTTTCATTCCTTTTTCAATGGTTCATTTACTTCAGTTCAGTTTGTCTCGCACAGAAGCATTACAGTATAATTAAGTAGAGAAAATAAGGGGACGACACAAAAGTAAATAGTAAATATTTTTGTACCCTTGTATTCTTTCATGTTGTAACGTGAGATTGTCGTAAATTCACACTTAATTCAAATAAAAGCGTTGATTCATGCACAGGATAGCGTTTTGTGTAGTAATTTATTGGCTTACTTGTGCACCATTTTTTGGTTTGTTGTGTTTGTTCTTTTAGTAGCTCCACACGTGAACTCTGCGTCTAATGTTCCTGTCGTATAGAACGCAAAAAGTAGGCCACTAAATGCTGATTTTATCTGATAGCTTCTTTGTTTCTTCCAGGTAAAGTGAAGTGTCACTCACAACCACAAGCCGGTTTACAGTGCAAAAGTGAGACACGTCTTTATTCAGATTGTTCAATTAAAAAAATCTTCATTTGTGAGCTTGTCATCATCCTGCCGTGAAAATGTTGCATCCGTGCTGTGGTCTGGATCTTCAGAAATCCGCAAAAATGGTTGCGGTTTTTGACCTTGTAAGCTCAAGCTTAGAAAAATTGAAAGGAGCAACACATACAGGGGTTTCAACATAGTTTTTAATTTGTATTCAAATTATAAAATATGTATTCGGATTTTCAGGGTTTATCCGTTATTGAGCTAATAGCAGCTATGATTTTTGAAAGTGAAGAGGTAACAATTATGACTACAGATTTTGAGGACCCTACTCATAAATTAGCAGACATGAATTATATTGGTACATATATACAGTTCATGTTTTATACAACGCAATTACCTATTTTTTCGGATCACTTCAAATTTTCTAAAATTTACGGATTACTAAAATTTCAGTTACGATTACTCTTCTCTTCAGCATAGTTCTGGTTATCACCAAAATCATTCAGTTTTGTGTCTCTTGCCTCCTGCTTTACGGCACAGTCGAGGTATGCTAACATCATACACAAATTTAAGCATACTAAACATTTGTACTATTTTTCATCGAATGTTTTTCTATTTGCATTAATCCCTTCTCGGTACAGAGAGACTACAGGAAATGTCAAATTTGGTTTCTTTTTGGTTGTGTACTCATTGGAATCGCAGTTCTTGTAATCGTTTTTGAAACCTCAATCAGAGATTCTTTAGTACAAACGGATACTCCAATGTGGATTCGAATTATCATTCCTATTTCGGAAATTCTCGTGAACTGGTATGAAATTAGATTCGTCTATATTTACTGGGAAATACAATGCTTTTCAAGTAGCACACAAAAGCAAACATATGTACCAACAACATGAAAAAGTGATGCTGACATTTACTTCAATACAGGTATTTGATGTGGGTGGTATACGCGTTCATGCAAGAGCTAAAACGTGACGGCAAGAACGCCTCTGCTACCGTTTTTCTCAAGGAAAAAGCATAATAATGGACTATTGTGCTGCAATTCTAATGAAATAAATACTCTGCAAACTTTCATACAACTCCAATTCCCCCTGTTTATTCGACAAATGATTACCCGTAATGGCTACAATGATGATACCAAATAATATGTAAACAAAAACACTGTTTGTGCAAAATAATTTTTACTTTGTTAGATATCAACACACGCTTCGACTCGGAGATAAAAGCAAATTCTCTGTAGATAGCCCCCACTTTTGAGTTTGTATATAACCTGATTTTTATATGTAACACCAAGTCTGCCAGAATTGGGGAAGAGAAAGCCCGCAGCATTGTAATATAACAAAAATGCTTTTACTCCTTGCAGCTTATGTGGAGACCGAAGATAGTAATGAATTTAATCTTGATTACCAGTTAATTAAAGTAGTAGTTGTATATTGTAGAAACTGCTTACAATTTATGCAAAAAATGTCCAATGAAATGTAATTGTAAAAAAAGTTGTTCATTATAACGGTTAGCATAATCGTAAACATTAACTTTTATTTTGTACGTGTAAAAATCGTAAAATAATAAATCGAAAGATATATATTCGATGTGTATAAGAAACAATATTCCAAATCGTCTTCATCATCATTAAATAGCACGAAATTATTGTTTTACAAACATTTATTATAATTGCCTTATTATGCGCACTTCATCATCATCATAATCTCATTTATGTCCTTGCTTCTTTGTCAAATCTTCATCAGACAGCGAGTAATTCCGTTTACGCTTCGTGACAGAAAAATGACACAAACTTTCTTGAGACTGGTTTGAAATGTTTTCTGAAAAACAAAATTATCCTTCATCTGGAAACTCCTGCTGCCCAGCAAGTGGAAATTACGAGCTCAGACACTTGGTTCCATCATCATCATCAGCCTACATGACTAAAACTTTGTGGCATTTTTTTCCAACGATAAACCTTCGTGAAGCTGTCTCTTTACGATCCTGATAAAACCAGCATCCATCTTTATAAGGTTGATTGAGTGACATTAATGGAGTGAAATTAATATTATATAAAATTATTTTATAAATACACACAAACACTGCGTTCATTACAAGCGTCGACGTTTTAAGTGAACGAAGCTTCGACATACTTGACTTGATGTAAATAATGCACACGTTTATGAATAATATCAGTGCAAAAATGTCACCAGTATTTTTTCGAGTCTGCTCTGCCAAGAATAACACGCAAATGCAAATGGCTGCTAAAAAGCTACATCCTTGTTTGTACATCAGGGCTGATGATTCAAGTGCCCTTTGGTCAGTTAAAGCAACTTTATAATGATACACAGGGTCATTCTGGTTCAAATACTTGCGACCATCATCAAACTTTACCACAAGTAGCTTCATCCAAGCTTGGGGGATTGTTGCCAATGATTTGAAGGAAAAAAAGAAGGAGTTATAATGATACGATCGAGATGAGAGAAGATTAAATAAATGAACTGATTACAGACTGACGACAGGGAATGGCAAGAGAAACTAATGAGCTACACTTTAGATAAATGGATAAAAATAAAAGAACAGCAAACATGTGACGTGTTCTGTGTTGTCCATAGCTGGTGTGTGTAGTGTGTTTCATAGGACGACGATACTTTAAGCTCCAGGTTGCAGTAGTACATCACTTGTTTTTCCTCTAAATGTGCAGACCAGACGCAAGGCATCGTAAAAGTAATTTCATCAGACGACGACGTCGACGACGACGGTAAATGAACAAATGCCATTAACGGTAAACACTTTTAGATGTAACAGAAGAGCTATCAAAAAGCTTACATATTTTACACGAAGACAGAATCCACGGTAGGATTTGCTGCATAGATACATTTGAAATTTATAACAGACTGACACACATACATTTTTGTGGTTCTGGCCAAAAGCTATATTTATATCCACCATTTGTAATCTTTCTCCACTAGAAAAGAAATCCATCTTGACTGCTGGATGTACATGCAATTAGCATTAACATCATCAGATCATCAGCTTTCTACGACGCTGCTCCATGCTTAATTAAAATCATTGTGGTTACAACACTCAGCACTCCTTCTGATGACCTAGTAGTAGAATTATCCGGAAAACTATTCCTACACCCGTTTCGTACGTGACTGTGTGAACGTTAGTAGTGAGCGGGCTTGTCTTGTCTACTTTCGTGCAAAAAGTAAAGATGTTTTTGTTGTTTTTATTCTCTGCCGCTGTTTCACAGAGTTGATGATCATTAAAAATCAAGTAAAAACCTGTAAAAGTTTATTAAAACTTATGACTTCGCAATTTGCACAATTTAGCTGGTAGTGATAAAAAAAACTTGTGCTTGTCCGTCTATCATTGAATTTGTCACTCTTTTAACTCACTCTCTCTCTCTCCACACTTTACAAACTTGTGCATTGACAACCAAGTACATAAAAACTTTCTCTGCGAACATCTCATAAAACTGTTCTTGGTGAAAGCAAAAAAAACTTCACTTTTCATCATGCCACTACATCCATGCTTGGGGAAAGACTTACGTTCGGCAACAATCCTCACGGCGTTCGTTGATATTGTAGGTCTAACACACCGGTTACAAAATTCAATATTTGTGCAAATTACTAAATATTTATATTTATGTTATGCAAATTAACGGAAAATTTTTGCATTCCATTTGCAGGTTTGGACGTCTATTTTCATTGCAATCGCAATCGTTATCATCATCAGTAGTGCCACTACATTTATTTTTACTCATCAAGTAGCAGGGACAAACAACAATGCATCGTCCTCCCAAACTCCAGTTGTACAAGAAGGTTCGGATTTGGATGTTACCAAAATAGGTATATTTTATTTGTAATTCCCTTCCAAGTACAAAATGTGAAAAGGTTTTATTCATAGTTAATAGTTCTCGTTGAATGATGAATGAGGTCAAGTCCATCCATAAAGACAAGTACTCGTAGTGATGTGGCATTGGGTATATATTCCCTTCTTTCTATTTTTAGCCCTTGGTGGTTTAATAGTCGGAACGATAATACTTGTTGTTAAGATTCTCCAACTTCTCTTAGCCGTTTATTTACTTCAAGGAGCAAAGGAGGTAAAGCGATCAGAACATTTCAACCGTGAAATTGTATTTGCTTTCTGAACGTGTAGACGCATTAGACTACTTTATTGCATGTTCATGCCTGACTGTCAGTATTGCTCAATTAATTCTTTCCTCATATCCACTCTTTGGAGTAAGTGACTGAGAGAAGACTTTGCTTAAATGCATTTTTCAACTTCCTTTGTGCTTTGTATGTTACGTTCATGTTGTTCAAAGAACTCGAGCATTTTTCTTCAATTTTTGATTATTTTTTTGATAGCGGAATCCTCATAGGTGCAGAGTGTGGATTTACATAACATGTGTTTTCGTTATCATTACCGTCATGAATTTCGTCTTTGACGTTGTCAGCGTGGAAGGATCAAAAGTGGGAAGTTATATCTCCCTTATCGGCATTTTCCTTCATGTGTACTTTCTCTGGGTTGTTTCATCATTTAAACAAGAGCTGGAGAGAAGTCGGGCTCAACCTGAAGTCGATGCTACTGGGCTGAAAGCCTGAGTGGGGGAATGGAGAAAGCAAAAGAGAATTGATGCGGGAACGAATGCGAACTTATGTACATACAACTTCATTTGTGTTCTCTCTATCAAGTACTAAACTAGATTTTATTTGCATTTATACAAAATGAAAAAGTTTAATTTGTTCGACAAATGAATAGCGAAACGGTTTTCACTGACCAAGCTTGGCGTGTAGTTGCTTGAACAAAAGAATTCTCTACTTTCACAAGTGTACATTCAATCTACTGAAAAAACATATTGAGACCACTTGAGCCAATTACACATGTGCTGAACATGCGATGTGCAAACTTTGTGTAAACTGTAGTCTAAAAGTAATAGTTAATAATACTAAAATTAATAATGACAATAGTAAATAAATGAGCAGCTACAGTTTTTCCTCGGTCGATTTATCATTATACGAGGCTTGAAAATGTTTACGTTTACGATGTCTCGTTTTATATGTTATTCGGTAATTACAAATAATAAAATCCTCAAAATATATGTAAAAAACTAAATAAGTCCAAGAAAGTAATTTTACGCTTGAGCACATTCACTTATGTGCATCTTTCATGAAAATTCTTACAAAAATCCTTGTAATTCCGAGCTGTTCATATATTCAGAATACCCTACTTTTGCACTTCCCACGTTCCCACCTCAAAATATACACTCTTCTGTTATAATTTTTTCATTGCTTCTTTATTCACTGAACGGGTGTGCTGTTACGTTGAAATTTATCATGAAAACTCTAACCCATCACTTCCCTCTGTCCAAAAATTCCAACTTTTATGTAAATCTCCAGTTCATAGTACCACGAAAGAATGTTCACGAACGTTTATATGAACACTGCACATTGTTTGGTCGGTATAAGATGCCACAACGTCATTGTTCATTACATTTTCCGTTTTTCATACATTATTTCATGTTACATCACATCGTGCATTATGTACGTACACAGTCAACACGATAGTTGGACAAATGGTAACTGACAACCCTTATTTGTTCATGGGTATGCTTATTTATTACTCCTGCCACTAAATACATGCAAATGTGACAAGAAAATGTAGTCGCAAAAGTGGCAACACAGAAATTAATTTAATCCAAATATGACAGTCTAAGGTTATTTCATCTGCATTAGGAATTAGGATACCTGTCGCTCTCTTTCACTCTTTTCACTGAATTTCGAGAGATGGTGAGATGTGGTATGTCACTAGCAATTTTTCGACGATTTAGGAAAGCAATCCAAGCTGCTAATGCAACGAGAAAAGTTTATTTGGACAACAGCATCACTGAGTTCCAAAAATACCTTCCTTACTTTCACTTTCCTCCAAGCGACATTCAAAATAACGCCCATTCGCATTCCAAAAGTCTTTGCAATGTACCAAGTACCCTACGTAGAAACGACACGCCAAACTCGTGATGTGGAACGTGAAAACGAGATTCGTTTCAATATAGCGTTTTGCTTATTTGTATATTATGTGGTAATAGCAACCATTAAGGAATCTCTGGGGGCGTTATTATCAAACTCATTTTTCATTTAAAATTTCCCATATATTTTTTCCATTTGCACTTTTCATCTTTAAGAAACCATTTTAAATGGCAAAACACATGGGGTAAATATTGAGGTCAGTGAAGTCAAATTACTCTCAGTTGCTTTAGTAATTTTCCTTCGTTTGTTAGCTCATGTCAGTTTGTTTTTAAGAGAAATGCCACCCACATTTGCTGGATTTCCCAGAGATAAGTCTCACTAGTCGTCAAACATTACTCATTCTGCATTTCCCATGTATTTTTTGCATTGAATTTTTTCGATCTCTTTTAGAGATACAAATGCGGTATAGTGCAAGGAACAAATAAAGGGTTCATATAAAGTGGAATAGATCGAATAATATTTACACGTTTGCAGAGATACTAATGCATGTGCGATTACATATTTACATATTCGGATTCCCAACATTTCGAAGGTCTACCGATCGCTTTGTTGGATTTTTATTTTATTCCTGTCATTACCGTAGAGTGGAGTACGATGATGATAGATGGTTAAAATAACTTAATTCGTATTGTAGGGAGATGGGACTTCCGCCGAAGGCCATTCCTATCTAGGGGTTTCTTTCGAACTTTTTTGTCCGAAAGGGGAACCTTAC